>PVJA010050761.1:0-13138 GCA_004027025.1 Myocastor coypus | reverse complement strand
CTCTGATCTCAGTTGCTCTATAAGTTTCTGCACTTGTGTGTCTGCCTCAGATGCTACCCATTCAGAGGTTTCATCTGTATAATTCTCATTTTCTTCCATGATAGTGTCTTCTGTATTTGGTTTGGGTGGGCACGGGTCCTGAGATTGCCTCCTACTCCTTGTTATCATTTTGTATGGAAGCGACCTCTGCACTTTGGTGGTGTTATGCTGTGTCTATGGGCGTTTGGTCTGGAGACTCCAAGGTGGTTCTTCTACAGAGGTTCCTGACTCTTGTGTTGGGGCTCTGGCTGCTAGCTTTTGTGAATCCTGGGGGATGTGGTCTGTAGGTGGAGGTGGAGCTTTGAGATTGAATAGTCCTGGTAGGCTCGTGGACCAGATCGGTTGCCAAACGGGCTATTTGATGGGTTCGGTGCTGCAGCTTGGGCTGGAGGGGTTCAAAAAAAAAAGGGGGGTGCGGGGAAAGGGAAGGCATGCCAAGGATCCTGACCCAGTCGGTGCGTGGGCTCAGCTCCCAGCGGTGCGGTTTGGTTCTGGGCTGAAACAGGAAGTTAGTCGCGGGAACGCAGAGCTGTACTTAAGACTTTGATTCATTCTGAGTTAATTTTTGTGCACAGTGTGAGGTGAGGATCCAACTTGATTCTTTTGTAAATTGAAATACAGTTGTCTCAGGTTTGGTTGAAAAGATTGTTCTTTCTGTATTTAGTTGCATTACCACACTTGTAAAAATTAATTGATCATAAATGTAAGTTTGTTTCCAGACTCTCAGTTCTATTCTGTTGATCTATGTAGATATTTTTAGACCTTCTATTAGTATACTCTCCATACCACACTCTCATTTTGCTGGTTCTTCCTCTCTGTTTTTAAATAAGAGACGGGAAATCATTGTGTTGCCCAGGTTGGCCTTGAATTTGTGATCTTCCTGCCTCACCCAAGTAGCTCGTAGTACAGTCATGCATCATTATGCCTGACCCTGTCATCTTTTTGTCTATCTCTTGCCTCTGAACTCTGGACCCATGTGTTTATCCCCATGTCCATTTGATAACCCCACTTAGCTGTCTAATAGGCAGCTTAAACTGAACATGTCCAACACTTAACCTCTAACCTTAAGGAAATATTTTGTGGGGAAAGAAAGTAAAGAAGTAAGCTAGCATGGTGGTGTGTGCCTGTAATCCCAGTACTTGGGAAGTAGAAGTGAGAGCTTGTAAAAAAAAAAAAAAAAGGAAAAACAGAAAGACAAAGGAAACCCACGCAATTAGAAGTGAATAAAGAAGGGATCGCAGTGGAATTTGGCCAAATCAAGAAGATTATAGGTGACTAATTAGTTTAAGAACTCATACTCTAGGGTATGGAGAGATAGCTTAGAGGCATAAGCACCAACCTGGCAAGTACAAGGACCTGAGTTCAATCTCCAGCCCCACAACCAGGCGTGCCTTCTTGGTCCTGGATGCTAGTGTACCATCTTGACCTGGATGCTGGGGGTGTCCACCATGCAAGAAAAAAAAAAAAAACAACCTTGTATTATAGTAAAATGAATTCATCAAAAGAAACAGACAAATGTTTAATACGTATGAACTACTGAAGTCAAACCAAAAAGATAGGATAATTTTAAATGACTCACTGTGAGTAAATGAAGTTGAAGAATTATTTTTAATTACTACCAACTAAGAAAAGGTCCCAATGCCAAAATCTTTAAAGACTGGTGTTTATGTAGAACACTCCAAGTTAGGACTTTTCTTTGCACATATGAAGCTGTGGTAGCTCCTCAGCTGTCATCATGCCACGTAATGAAGATATTGAATTACACTGTAAATGTAACGGGCTCCACTTGGGTTACTATGAGAAAAAGAGAAAGAAGTAAAGTCAAGAGGCTCATGAATGTTGAGAGAAGGCAAAAAAAGAGAAATAATTGGCCTGAAGGCTAAGCTCTACTATGAACAGTGTTATGTGGAGAAAATGCCAGTGAAGAAAACTATCAGTATGCATGAAAAGAGAAACACCAAACAGAAGAACGATGAAGATCACTAGGAGCAGTACCTGCCTACCTGCTGGACAGAGAAGGACAGTCTCATGCAAAAGTACTCTCCAACATGATTAAACAAAAACCAAAAGAAAGGTGAGAATATGGGAAGTTCCTCTGCCAAAAATTTGTGCCCAAGGAGAAATGGAAGTATGTAAAGTTATTCAAACTAGAAAAAGAAAAATGAAGGCAGGGAAGAGGACAGTTACTAAAGTCTGCTTTGTTGGAGATCCCTTTACATGAAAAGCACATAAATGGGAAAGATTCATTAGGCCAATGGGTTATGTTTTCTGAATGCCCATGTAACACATCCTCAACTGAAAGCCACCTGATTCTTGCCAATACTTGGTGTGAAAATGAATCCTTCATTGCCATTGTATACAACTTTGGGTGTTATTACCAAAAGAAAAAGGATTGGGGTGAATGTGAGTGAGTTGGGCCTCGTGATACAAGGAGGCAAGGTTATTTGGGGGAAAATATGCCCAGGTAACCAATAATTCTGAAAATGATGGTTGCACCAATGCAGTCTTACTAGTTTGACAGATGTCTCATAAACTAACTTCTTACACTTGTTGAAGGCTACTGACCAATCAGGGAAATGATAACTTGAATACTGGTGAACAACTTTTCTGACTACATTCATCAAGAAAACTATTTACTAAATTGTTAAACAAGAAAATGGCTCAGTTTTCCAAACTGGTTTTTTATGAGTAATCTGCTCAGGGCTTATGTGTTAGTGAGATTGAAGCATTTGAGGGGATTTGACTGACCTTGAGAGATACAAAAGTTACATGTTTTGATATACAGGTCTTGCTTAAACTTGCCCTTAACCACCCAGCAGAAAAGTTTAACCACAAGGCATAAAACGTAAAGCTAGATTAGAATGCTGAGCTGTAAAAGGCTTAAATCAACAGCTTCCAACATTGCCAGTTTTACCAATAATCCACTGTGATTATCGAATATTGAATTATGTATGCAACTACTTTCCCTGAGTTCATTGAGAAGAAATTTGGTTGTACCAATAATGATTTGAAAAAATTGTAACATCTACACCCTGTGCTCTGTATAACTAATAAGAGGACAACAATGTGCATTGAATCAAATATTGAAAGGTACTACTAATATGTTTTGAAACTGTCACATTGTTGTACATTATTTCTTATTAAGAGTAATAAAAATAAATAAAATAAAATAAAATAAAAAGATAAACTAACATTAGATGAGTATGCTTATTCTCATATTTCTTCTCCTCCTCCTCCTCCTCTTCTTCTTCCCCTCCCCCTTCCCATCCCCTTCCCCTTCTTCTTCTCTTCCTCCTCCTCCTTCTCCTCTTCCTCCTCTTCCTTCAATGTATTTAGGACAGGGTTTACAGGGCCTACAGGGTCTCACTACATAGATTGGACTTGTAGTGATTCTCCTGTTTTCAGCCTCCCAAACACTGAGATTATAGGTGGGCACCACCACTCCTAATCTCAGTCACCTTCTCAGTATACCTTGGGGGTGAGGCCAGCATGGTACTCTGGGTATTGAACCCTGGCTGCTAAGCAGATGCTTTAGTCCACTGAGCTATTGAGTCGGCCCTTGCATCTTTTTGTCTTTGAACCACAGCCTCACATAGAGCCCAGAAATAACCTCAGATTTTTTGAGCCACTACTAGTGAGTCACACTTGCAATGTGTTTGTCCTCCTTACCTTCCCTTTATCACTAGCATTTTAATCTAAAGGAGGGATTGGTGAGAAGGGTGCTATCCAACAGTCTCTGAGTTTTAACTATGTGCATTCAAATACTGTTTCAACTTTCCCATGTTTCCTTTGTCTGTGACCTTGAGAAAATTGCCAAACTTCTCTATGCCTCAGTTTCCTCATTTTTATATCTGGCATAATGATTAACCCTCTTTATTGAGTGGTAGACAGAATAAGCACAAAAAGTACTTAGAACAGTACCTGATACCTATAACTCATAACTGTTGTTATATTAATAAGAATGCTAAACACTTAGAAGGCTGATAAGAATAATTCCTATGTTGGCAGAGACTTGTGGCACCCTCTCAATCTCTAATGTAGATAAATATCCATTCTGTCTCTAAATGTAGATTGATCCACTTTTAGTCATTCATTTGTTCAGAAAAAATTAAGTTCTGCTATGTGCTAGGAATGAAGCCAGGGTCCAGGATACAAAGGTAAATAAGACAATTCCTTTTCCAGGTTTATAGTATGATGGGGTGACAATTATAAAAAGAAAGTTGCAGTGTTCTTAATAGTTGCAGTGGTAGGAATTTGTACAAGGCCTTCAGGGTGTACTATGTGTGCAGGTAGAATCTTCTTGGTGATAGTGTTAGTTTTAGGTGGAAGGTGAATACTAGAGTCTGACTTTTTATCAATATTGCACATGCAGTGTATCTTAGCCACTTTCCTCCTTTCTAGAACAAAATACCTAACACAATTTAAAGAGGTTTAAATTGGCTTAGTATTTAGAGCTTTCAGTCCATGGTTGTCTCGTTCCAAGGCAGGAAGTATAGTGAAAGGGCTTGGGTGGAAGAAGCTACTCATATTATGGCATCTATGAAGCAGAGAGAAAGGAGAGAGGTAGAGAGATGCAGCCTTCCAGGCCACCTGAGTCTTGTGAACAGACTCTACCTCTTGACAGCAAGTTGGTAATGTCCCCTCCATGATTAAATCACCTTTTAAAAGTGCAATTTTGAGCACATGCAACCTTTGGGATACATTCTTGATCTCAATTTTAATGCTGCTATAGAGCCTCTGAAGCATTATCAGCATGTGGTCTGGCTGGTGACACACCTCAATGGTATGCCCATGTTGCCTGGCATTCATTCAGTCATTCAACTGACAGCCCCAAGTTATTGCCACTATTCCTGTAGTTCTCAGTCAGTGCTGATGGAATTTCAGAGCAGAGAGGTGAACACAAAGGAAGCAGTCTTGAATTTACAGTTATAGCATGGTTGGACCTTTCCTTATGCTTTGTGAAAGCATGAGTGGAAGACGTATCAGGACTTGGAAAAATCAATGAGTCCATCTTCCTGCTTACATTAAGATAGAGCAAGTCTCTGTGACAGTCTTGTATGATGATAGCATGAAATTTGGGTGGGAATAAAAATACCTCTGTATGATGGGAATAGGTGTCCATACTGTGACTGTTCTGTCCCCATCCTGTCCCCTTACAGTAAGCAGCTGTTGTGTGACGTGATGATTGTGGCAGAAGATGTGGAGATAGAAGCCCACCGTGTGGTCCTGGCAGCCTGCAGCCCTTACTTCTGTGCAATGTTCACAGGTATGGTGAGGGTCACATAGTACCGCAGGTATGGGGCTGCCACTCCACTGAGAGAACAGAGGGTGGTAGCATAAGGGCAGCAAGGAAAGAGAAGACTATAAAACCTACCATGAGAGCTTCTCTGTTCTCAGCTTGGCACCATGAAGATCTTAATGGAGCCAAAGTCTCAAGCAGGCCAGTTGAAATGTGTCCTCTTCCTTGTCTACCACAAGGGTAAAAGAGGTAGACTTACATAGTCTGTTAATTCTCAAGCTTCAGCATGCATCATAAACTGTGGGGGAGCTTGTTAACAATAGATTTCTAGGATTGCCAGGCTTTCTGACCTCTCCTTTTGCAGATGAGGGACACTGAGATGGGAGAAGGAAAGGATGTTTTTCAAAGTCACATATCAAGTGGGTCTTGACTTTTGGACACCTGGCTGAGAGTTGTACTATCAGGCTCACATCTTGTTCTTCTTTAGCCCTTCCTTTTATGAGGAGATCATGGGTTTCTGCTAGCCTTTAGAGTCTTGTGGATTATGGCACAATAAAAGGGATGTCTTTTTTTCTGGGCATGCCTATGAAAAGGATAGCCTTGTCTAACTATTTCATATGATGCTACAACTGGACTGAATTCACTGGAACCAGTAGGCTGAGCTTCTTGTTTGTAGTTTATCAGAGAACCACTTCTGAACCAGGTACAGTATGGTATAAATCACTGTTAATGGAAGGAGGCCATCTCAGTTTGCAGGACCCTCAACTGGATTAATTCTCCCTTCCACTTGCTTTCCAAGTTTCCTGTGCCTGCTCTGGGTGTGGTAATCACTGCTTTGCATACTGGCCTGTCTACAATGCTGCTTTTTATCTTGCAAATGTCTCCTCTCCAGAGAAATCTTCTCTGACAACCCTAACCATTTTCCCACAACTGTGTGTCTAGTCTATAATAGACTTTTTACGTAACACTTACCACTATTTGCTAATCATCTTAGTATTAATTTTGTTTTGTTTTTACTTTTCTTACTAGTATATATTTCCTATGAAGGCAGAGCCTTGTTGAACATGTTTGTTACTAATCCTGAGTTCCCTGTATGTTGTAGGACTCAACTATTTCTTTAAATGTGTGATGCTGAGCTTTGCGCATGTAGGAAGCATGTCTTGTCAATGTTAAATTATCATTGCCTGTCACAGAGGGTGGTCAGTGAATACTGAAAGCATGAACCTCTGTTTGCTAAGAATGGTGAATGCAGAGCACTTTTGCTAAATTTATCATTTTTCCTAATTTGGTATACAACTAGTTGGGCAAGTTGCTCTTGTTGGGAAAGCCGTTGCATTTATGCTGTGAGAGTTCCTTGTACATGTGTCCCCCTGGCTAATCACATGAAGGAGCTGGTCTCAGCTTGGAGTTGTGCCTTTACTGAAGTGGATCAAGCATGCTTACCTTGCTTTGAGCTGTGGGCCAGGAATTTCACACTGTAGCTTAGAAAATCAGCTGAGCTCACTACCTGGATATTTTGATCCATGTTCTTTTAAAATGGTTTTATTCTAGTTATTAGGGTTTTATTTATTTATTTTTTTATTCCTGCACCTCCATCCATCTCTATTTTTTTTTTTTTTTAACTGCTTTATCTTGTCCACAATAGTTATTTAGTTACAACTTCAGTAAATAGCTCTGCCAGTCACTTTCTGTGTACGGGGTTTGGAGAGGCCCATTTGGAGAGAGAAAGCTGTTTGCAATTGCAGTGAATTGTGCTGCTGAGGCCACTTTTGATAATCAGCTTGTCTCTGGGGTAGTGAAATGGCCTTAGAAAAAAATTAGGCAGTTTTAGAAATTGGGAGAAAATATGCTTTTGGAATAGATCTTGGGCCTTAGCAATTGAAGGGAGGGAAGAATCAGTGTAATATAGACGGGAGCATAATGTAATGTTTAACACCAGCCTTCCATATGGTTACTGTTAATTCTTCCATTCTTTCATTCATCCTTCTACTTACACATTTTTGGTAAGATACCACATATTCTAATACTATACACATATGTTGATTGAAGAAAAAAATCAGAAATAATAAGAAAGAAAAAATAAAAAATGCATATGCCACACTATCTCTATAAAAATATGGTTTATATTCTTAAAATTTTAGAAGAGCCCCCCCCAACAAAGGTTGCCTTTAAGGGTGGGTGTGGGGATCTAAGCGCCATCCTCTGTGCCTGACTGATATTGCCTGTGCATGCGCTTGAACCAGTGAGCTAACCCAAAAGCCCATATGTATGTGTATAGCCTCTTGTGATATGTATATTTTTAAAAATAGCTATTAGTCTTTCTAGGATGTTTTTCCTGCCTGCCTCTTTGCTTGCCTTACTTGTATTTATCTCTCATTAAGTATGATTTTCTTCCAAAGGTCCTTCCAGGACCCCTCTGGACTGGATTAAATCCCTCTATTACATACCCCCAATGTACTTTTTTTTTTTTTTTTTGTACTGGGAATTGAACTCAGGACCTTGTGCTTGCCAGGTAGGTGCTGTGACACTAAGCTATATTCCCCAGCCCAAATTTTTCTTATCTTAATATTTCCTCAATATCTGATTTTGCTACTCTTTTATAAGCTTTATGAGGCAAAGTACTATATCTTATCAATTGTGTAGTAGTTACCCAATAAAAATGTACTTATTTGAGCTTAGCATTACATCATAAATATCTTTCCATGTTGATGAAATCATATCCATACCCTAAGTTCAGTGGCTTCATAATATTCCATTATATTGGTGAAGTTATACATTGTTGGAACAAAATAGTTAACCTACATAACTTAAAGGTATACTTTGGCTTATGATTTCAGTGGTTTTCCTTTCATGATTGGCTGGCTGTCAGGCAGAAACACCCTGGTGGAGAGGCCTGATGTAAGAGAGCTACTTATCTCATGGTACCTAGGAAGTAGGGAGCTGGGGAAGGAACCAGAGAGGAAGGGGCCAGGGATCACATATAGTCTCAAGGCCATGCCCCCTTGACTCACCCATATACTCCCAGAAATCTACTTTATTAATCTCCTATATATTACATAAGCCAGTTAAATTAGGAGTCAAGATTAGTCACTGTGATATATATCTTAATCAAAAATCCATTTCCTTATTTGCTGGAAATTATAATTCTAACATTTCCCTATTCTAAGTAATTCTGGCCTGACTATACTTGCATCTTAATGTTTGTTTACATTATTTTTTCTTTTCTTTTTTCATACTGGGGGTCAAACTCAGGACCTTGCACTTGCCAGCAGGCACTTATGCCACTGAGTTATAGCCCCAGTCCTTCTTTTACTTTTTGGAGGCAAAGTCTTGCTGTATATTCTAGGTAAGCCTTGAACTTACTATGTAGTCCAGGTTGTCCTTGAGCTTGCAGCAATTCTCCTGTGCCTCAGCCTTCTGAGTGCTGGGATTACAGGCATGTGCTACCATACTTGGCTTTGTTTACAGTATTGACTATTTCTTTAGACTAGATTTATAGAATAGGAAATACTTAGTTAAAGGTTATGTGCATATTAAAGACTTGTGAATCTTTTCTCACACTGCCCTTTTGTTGATCCAGCCTATGCTTTATCAGTGTTATATGAGATTTGTATATTATTGAGGCCCTCTGCTTTGGCCTAAAACTTGGTAAACAGGTACAAAAAAAAAAAAAAAAACCTCCAAGTAACAATGAAAAATTATGTTCCAGTTATCAGATTTGGCTGTAAAATGCCTAAAATTTGTCACAAATAGCCCCAGGTGGCTCTTGGAAAGTCCCTTTCTGTCAGCACATTGAAGGCCAAAGGGAAATACATATGGCTTTCTCCCACCTGACTTGTGTAATTATGCTCTTCAGGCTTAGGTATTTTTATTTTGTCCTATAAGTTTATGTTGTCTAAATGTCCTGTGACAATTCCAAATACCAATCCCATACCCCTCAACCCTATCCTGTCCATAGTAACTTGGAAGAAAGTGGTGAAAGCAACGTCTGAGCACCCTCTGAGAGCATACAAATCTCTCAGCTTCTTTCTGTGCAACAGGAGTGGAGAGTACAGCAATGTGGGTCCTTCCTGTCTCTTTCCTACATGTACAGAATACGTAAGACTGTCCCTTAGTCCCCTCTTCCTAGCACCTCCATCTTCAGGGATGCAATTTTCCTGTATTGTTTCATATGGGCCTCTGAACTACATGGCATCTAGAAACATCAAAACAGTCTCCACTTAATAGTATTAAAGGAATTGAGGTCTAAAGAATATATGGGCTCGTGGTCTTATGTATATCGTTGTGGCTAAAAGTTGTGGGTTTTATCTCAAGTGAAGTCCTGACAGTGATTTCTTCCACTGTTCTGTTTTTTTTTTTTTTTTTTTTTTTGTGTGTGTGTGTGTTTTAAATCATCACTACCTAGTTTTTACTGTATTTATGCTGATATTAAGCTTCTCTCTTTGAAGTAAGTAAAGATAAGACATCAGGAATGTGCTGAGCAAGGGGCAAGGAGCTTAGAATTTGAATGGACACCTGTCATCCACAAACTAGAGTAACAGAGGCTTGGCTTGCTTACCCCAAATGCACACACTCGTTCCATTCAAGTTTTATTTCAACCTTGCTGTATGACAAACCTGCCCAGGCCCTCGCTGATAGCCTGTGCTATGTTCTCCATGTTCACATGGCATGTTGATGCCCTTGAAGGACTGTATGTAACATACAATTTAACAGAATGTGACACAAGGCTGTAGGACAGTGAAGGAAGGAGAACTGCAAACAATCATTTCTTTGGACCTTGGTGGAGTTGTATAAAACAGTAGTAGTGGTTGGTAGTGTGTAGTTCCTGAGAGTGTTGCCTCTGAGGAGTCAGCTATCATTCTGCCTAGGAATGAGGAGTAATGCTCTCCCCTATCTTCTTGAGTTAGTCACCTTTGGGCTGAAGTATAGCAATATAGGATTTCTTCTTCCTAACATACCTAATATACCACATCAAAGTCAGACATGAGACTTTCTTTTCTGGAATAAAAAACTCACATTTGTGGCTAATGAATATAGTAGCAATATCTGAGTATATGTTGCTCTAGAAGCAGAAACAATGAGTTTTTAAAGCAGAATTTGGATTATGGTTAAAAAATGTCTGATAGTGCCTAAGAATAGAGACTGATATCTATCCCTATTTTTTTTTTTTTTTTTTTTTGTCTTCTTGAGACAGGGTCTCGCTATGCAGTTGAGGCTGGTCCTGTGCTCACTTTTGTAGCCCAGGCTGGTCTCGAACTCGCACCAATCCTCCTGCCTCAGCCTCCCGAGTGCTGGGATTACAGGCGTGAGCCACCATGCCCGGCTATCTATCCCTCTTAAGGTACAGTTGACTTACCAAGGTGGTGCAGGATAAATTTGTCTGGTTTAAAGTAGCTGAAACTTAAAATTCATATCCTTATTGAAGATCAGTCTTGGTAAGGAATGTTTTATGAGTTTTCATAGAAGAGATTTCGAATGGGTGAAATAGAAGCCTTTTTTGCTAAGTACTAAACACAAAGATGATAATGCCATCGTGTATCAGGAAGTAGTGGTATCTTGGAAAGAGCCTTGGACCCAGAATTACCTTTCTTTCAATTCTGACTCTAACTCTTAATGCGTATTTGGAGAATTCCCATGTCCCCTTCAGTCCTCATCTTTCTTACCTCTGAGACTGAAATAATAATACTCAAGTAACAAACTTAAGTAATGTGCATAAGGTATCCAGCACAGAAAATGTGCTGTAAAAATTCTTGTTACTTAAAGCAATTCATAGTTTCCAAAGCTCTATGGAGATAATGGAAGGCTGTGGCACTTTATGATCATGACGGTGATTAGAGTTGACCTGAAATGTCTGTGTGGATACACGGGTATTTCCTTCTGGCCCTAGCTGAGTGAAAAACCATTCCAAGTGGAAGGAGGGAAGTGGGTGATGGGTGATATTTATTACTGTGGCTCTGCTCGATTCTGCTGTCCCAGTTCTCATACTCTTCTTGTCTCCTTTGATTCTCATACAGACTAGGGATAAAGGCAGAGCAGTGAATGTCCTTATTTTACAGGAGATGAGGGTCAGACTTTATAGCCAAATGGCTCAGACTACTGCTCCACAGGAGGCTTGGCTGGGATTCAAGGAGTATTTCTTTCTTTCTTTTGAGGTTATTGGTGCTGTAGGCCTTAATGCTCAGCTCTAGCCAAATGAGTTGGCAATGCAGATATGAGGACTTGGATGAGGGCTAAGAGAAGATGGCTTAATACCTTCTTGAGTGTGCCAGCCCTGCCCTCGGCTGCCTGCCATAAAAATGAGTGAATAAACAAATAAAGGTTCTGAAACAAGAAAATAAATAAATAAATAAATAAAATACCTTCTTGAGAGCTATGTAGGGTCATTGTGCAAACGAGAAGAATTTTCCTGTTTGTATTCTGCCTAGTGAATGACACTGTTATAACACAAATGATTCAGGTTAGGAGGGAGGAATAATTCTATAACACAAGGACTCCTGGACATACTTTTTTCTTTTCTTTGAAAACAAACATGAGAGGAATTTGTGGCTTATCTATTGTTCTTTTTTGGGGGGTGGCAGGACCAGGGTTCAAACTCACGACCTGGCACTTGCCAGGCAGGCACTTGTGCCACAGAGCTATCTCCCTGGCCCTTAACTATTGTTCTTATAGAGATCTGACCCCCAATCTACCATCCCTTTTTCACTTGGCGTATTTACTTAATAGTAGAATTGGACGGATACAAAGGACCTGGAAGATGAACCAATCATTTTTCTAGACCTGAATCCTCTGTGATATAAAAGATTTTTTTTATTACACTTGTCAAATCAGGCTTCCTTCCTCCTGCACATTGTTGGCAGTCTTTTTTTTTTTACTTTATTTATGTTATAGCTGGCTCAGCCTATGCAACATGTGGTGCTAGGGATCGAACTGTGGTCTCTGCAGTTGCCTAAGCTTGCCTAAGCAGGCACTTCAGATCACTGAACTATCTTGCTAGCCCACGTTGGCAGTTTTTTACCTAACAATATTTCAATTACATACGTAGTGTACTTGCCAGGGGCTAGAACTAAGATGTGGGATACTTGTACCTAATAGGGATGTAGACTAGCCTGCTCTCTTGGGCCTCTGTGTTTTCTCAGAGATTCCCAGTACAAAGCCCAAAGGTAGAACCTCAGGCTTTGAAGAAGAGCAAGATATAGCTCCTTACTCCAGGCCGTCAGCATTTTGATGTGTCTTTCCCCTGCCTGAAACCAGTCAGGGACTTACCACTGCCATCAGGATAAAGTTTAAAGCCCTCTGAATGGCCCACAAGGCCTTTGTATATCCAGGCTTTGCCTTTATCTCCAGCCTTGTCTCACTGTTCTTCCCTTTTCATGCTACCGTCTAGGAAAAATTGAACTTCTTATGGTTTCTGTCTACATTATGCACTTTCTTACCTTCACATCTTTTTATATTCTATTCTATTTCTGGACAACTGTTTTCTTTTTTAATTTTTTTATTTATATTTTTCTTGTTTCAGAACCTTTGTTTGTTTATTCACTCATTTTTATGGCTGGTTCAGCCCGCCCTGAGGGCAGGGCTGGTGCAGCATGTGGTGCCGGGGATTGAACCGCAGTCCCTGAAGCTGCCCAAGCTTTCCCAAGCAGGGGCTTTAGACCACTGAGCGATCCCGCCGGGCCCATGGACAACTGTTTTCTTATTCTCATATTTCTTCTCCTCCTCCTCCTCCTCCTCCTCCTTCTTTTCCTTCTCCTTCTCCTCCTCCTCCTTCTCCCTCTTCTTCCCTTTCCCCCTCTCCTCTCCCTCCCCCTCTCTTTTCTTCCTCCTTCTGCCCCTCCTCTCCCCTCCTCCTTCTTCTCCTCC
>PVJA010050760.1:0-13142 GCA_004027025.1 Myocastor coypus | reverse complement strand
GTTCAAACTCACGACCTTGCACTTGCCCAGCAGGCACTTGTGCCTCGGAGCTATCTCCCCAGCCCCAAGAACCTTTGTTTGTTTATTCACTCATTTTCATGGCCAGCTCAGCCCACCCCAAGGGCAGGGCTGGCGCGGCCATGTGGTGCCAGGGATTGAACCGCGGTCCTTGAAGTCGCCCAAGCATTCCCAAGCAGGTGCTTTAGACCACTGAGCCATCCTGCTGGGCCCCTACTAGAGTCTTTTGACTGTGCCAGAAATAGGGAACTCAGGTTCTCCCCAAGATGACTTATGAGAATAAAATTCTGTTCTTAGGTTAATTTACCTACTGTAGTTCTTCCTTTCCCTCTCAGAGACAGCATAAAGCAGAACTTCTCCACTACTTTGAGAAATACTCTGCAAGCTTCCTAGATTCCCTGTTGTGTTTCTTTTCTAGTCCAAAGCGCCAGTTACCTCCCTCTGAAAATAGTCACCAAGGGAATGAGGTCCCTGGGGACACTCCTACAAGTATACTAACACATGGGAAGAGGAGGAACGGAGAAGAGCTAAAATAGGAGAGTAGCTGTACTGTGCTTGAGTGGGGGATGGAAAAAACCCCAAAGCCCCGGAAGGATTTGGAGGTATAACTTAGTGGTTGAATGCCTAGCTTGCATGAGACCCTGAGTTCAAGCCCCAGTTACGCGCACAACACCCACACCCCCAGGGAAGCTAAGTCACAGATCATAGTGTCAGGGAGTCTGAAAACAAATGGGAGAAGGGAAGAGATAAGCTTAAGACTCACCTCTGGGTAGGACCACTCTGGAGAGAAATCTGTGATAGTGCTAAGAGCAGGAGAGAGCTGGGAGGTTGGAGCGGGGATGCTTGGAGCCTCGTCACTGATGAGTTCTCCCATAAGGTCTGGGAATGATGAAAGACTGAAAGGCTCCAGTTCACTGGCCCCGCCAGGTCCACCGAACAAGTTCTCCCCTCTTGCTACCCTGCCCGTTGGCTCCAAGGGGGCAGGTGAGGATGGGGATGAAGGAGGGGGTGAAGGTATGGGTGGGGCAGTCCCCTGGCCCTTACGCTCCTCCCCATTATCATCATCTTGGATGAAAAAGCAGTTTCCTTTTTTCCCAGCTGCCCCTGTCTGGGGAGGCGGACACCGAGCTGACACCTGGGGTTCCAGTGCAGCTGCAGGCTCCAGAGCAGGACAGGGAGTATGAGCAGCCTCTGCCTCAGGGAAGTCTGGGCTCACTCCTTGGCCCCCTCCATATGTCTGGCCCCTCTGGGGGCTGTTGAGGAAACGATCAGGGTCAAAAGCAGGGCTAGGTGGTGCTGGTGGGGCAGAGGGCTCAGAGCCTACAACCACAGCCAAGCTCACAGAAGGCCTGGGGTCAGCCTGGGAAGCCAAGTGCCTGGTGGGTGTCAAGCCACCGGTACGATGCTCCAGTCCTGTGAAGAGGAGGATGGCAGTGCCTCCTCTTGAGGAACCCCCTCGAGAGGAGGGAGGGCTAGGTCTGACTTCTATGGGTTCTGCAAAGCCTGATGAGGATGAGGAGGAAGAAGAAGATGGAGAGGTGTGTGCCTTGGGAAGTTCTGGGGGAAGTGGGGTTATCAATGGAGGAGGCTCTGGAGGATGGGGTATGGAGGTGAGGGTTAAAGCTCGAGGCTCCACTTTGGGAGAGATGATGCGGTGTTTCGTGCTGCTACATTTGTGGGTAAGGCTCCCGGAACCTAGAATAGAGAGGGTTGAGGAAGAGACATGATATATAACAAATTCTATTTTTGTTTTCCCTTCCTGGAAGCCCTTAAAACAGTATTTCTGGGGCTGGGGAGATAGCTCTGTGGCACAAGTGCCTGCCTGGCAAGTGCAAACTCATGAGTTTGAACCCTGGTCCCGCAAAAAAAACCAAACCAGTATTTCCTGGAACTGCCCTGGAGACCAGAAGTGTAATACTGATCATGGCCGCTGGGAGGCATCAAAAAAGACTCTTCCTCCCAGCTCCCCTTCCCCTCAAAATACATAGACTGGAACACTGTAGAGGAGGATTCCATCTTGAGGGAATGGCTGACAGCAGTAGGTAAAGGCATAGAACAAAGGCAAAATAGAAGCAGGCCTGCAGTGGTGGTGCACACCTGCAATCCCACCACTTGGGGGCCTGAAGGAGTAATGGGAGTTTAAGGCCAGCCTGGGCTACACAGTGAGTTCAAGGCCAGTCTGAACTATATAGCAGGATCCTGCCTCAAAAAACCAAAATAATAACAGAATAAAGGCAGTGACAAAACTAAGGCTGGTGTACTTGGTAGTGTGGGTGGGGGCTGGAGGAGGAACTGCTAAAGGTAGCTGGCAGAAGAGTGTGGGCTGCCAGGACTATAGAGTGCAAGGAGCTGGGGCCACTGTTGCCAGATGGGAAGGCTCCTCTGGCCCATCTTCCTTGACATGCAAAAGACTTGCAAATCAGCATGCAAATCCCATCAAGATAAATACAGAGCAATCTGGCTAGGTAGTAAGAAGAGCTCCAAGATAAGGGGTTGCTCACCAAGACCCCCACTGCAAAGACAGGCATGGGTTCGGGGTGCGGGCTTGGTTGGATGGGTGTCCAAGATCTGCTGCACCAGCTGTTCCACAGAGAACTCCTCTGTCCCATTCCCACAGCTCCACTTGATGCCATGAACTAGGGGAGAGTTGGGGGAAGTGCTATAGTACCTCCAAAACGCCTTGAGGAGCTCCTCCAAGCACCTGGCATGCTGAACAGAGGCCAGCAGCCTCGAGACTGCTGCAACATGTAGTTCACAGATGTCCTTCATATTCCATACCTTACGTGGCATAGAAGGCTAGAATTCCTGCAGAAAAGCATCCTTCCGGCTTGGGGAAGACTGTCACCCACAGGCCTTAGTACAGAACTGTACTGCCTTTGGGAGGCCCTCTTTCCATTCTCCACCCGGAGCTGTATCCCTGCCCTGCTCCTTACACATGGGCTTTAGCTGTCCCAACAGCTCCTCCCGGGACCACTTCAGCCATTCTCGCCGATCGCTGCTGATGGAACAAAAGATGGGGCTGCAGCCCTTTCCACAATCCTCCAGGGCTGGGACGTTCAGGTAGTGCACAAGGACGATGTCAGGGTTCTGAGGGCACAAAGGCATACACAGAAGCCATGGGGTCTTCAGATCCAAAGGCTCTGCTTCCTGATCTTTGCCTTTTTCCTGAACAGCCCCCTTTGGCTCACCCCCCAATTTCTCATTCCATCTCCAACCCCCCTCCTCTTTTCTTCCCCTTTAGAATCTAATTCCCCTTTGAAATCTTCCACCTTGTCCTTTCAGACCCCCATGACCTTCAAAGAGCCAGGAAAAATCTGACTATAAGCTCTTCCATCCTTACCTGGAGCAGCCAGTAGCAGCGCCGATGGAATGTGGGGACGATGGAAGAGTGAACGTAGCAGCCATAGAGACACTGCCAGGAGACAGGCTGGGGTGGGGGGAGGGCTAGTCTGCTCCCCAAGTCTTCCTCTGTTCAGTCCCTTTGCAGGAATCCCAATCTTTCCACCAGTTCATCTTCAACCCCCTTTTCACCCCCACCTATTTCCCACCTGTTTCAAATTCCAGCAGCCCCAAGTCATAGGTAAGGGACAGAGACAAGGGAAGAGTGGGACTGACCTTTATAATAAGGGTCAGAGTAAAGCTATAAGACTATCTAGAAGTTCTAGGATAGAACAAGAATGCATCTGAGAAGAAGGAATGAGCTGGGAAGAGAAACCTGTGTTTAACACTGTTTAGATCCCTGTGAGAAATGCAAGACAGCTGAGGGAATTGGGCATCAATGTCTTAAGGCTTGGGAAGCTGGGTTATGGGGGAGGGGAATGGGAAGCAAAGTGGGCTCAGTGATCAGTCAGCTGACCCGAAGTGAACAAAGAGAGAGAAATGACTGGAAATGGGGAGGCAGTGCTGGAGCCCAGGTCTGGGTGGAGGAGGTGGGACAAGGGCAGGTGACTGGATGCCAGATCCTCTCACCTCCATGCCCTGGACCTTCAGCTTCATGTGGTCCTCCCGGGTGGTCTTCCCATCTTTTCGCTTCTTCCAGAGGTAACCATCCTTCCGATATTTCACCTTCTTGCGGTTGTAGAGGATGATGGAACCATTCTGAGGCCTAAGAAGGAAAGGGCTGGCCTTGAGTTCTGTGACTAGAACTCATGATTCCTGCCATTCCCCACCTTTCAGAACTTGCTCACCTTGTCTTCGGGGCACAAGATAGCCATTCATCATGCTTCTCAAAGGTGATCAGGTAGGATGCAATCTCCTGTAGGAAATGAGGTACTCAGAATGATGTTCGCTTCATAAAATCTCAGTCTGGCTTCTTGGCCATCAGCTCAAGTTCTTACTCTCAGCTAGTATAGGATGCTTCCAGGTATCTGGGTTCTGTGAGGGCACACTGCCATCTTTTTTTGTTGTTGTTGTTTGGTTTTAATTTAAGACACAGTTGCTATGTAGGTCAAGCTGGCCTCGAACTCACTATGTAGCCCAGGGTGGCCTTGAACTGAAGGATCCTCCTGTCTCAGCCTCCCAAGTTCTGGGATTATAGGAATGTGTTGCCATACCTGGCCCCTCTACCCTCTTAAGAATTTCAGGTTCACTCACAGACAAAATCTAACCTGTTCTCCTTCTGTCCCTCCCAACTGAAGCCTGTGTCTCAGTCAAGTTCATCATCTATTGTTTTTTTAATAGACTTATTTTTTTAAATAATTTCTTTATTTTATTATTTTTTTTCTTGTTTCAGAACTTTTGTTTGTTTATTTATTTATTTTTATGGCTGGCTCAGCCTGCCCTGAGGGCAGGGCTGGTGCAGCATGTGGTGCTGAGGATTAAACCGCAGTCCCTACAGCTGCCTACAGGTGCTTTAGACCACTGAGCCATCCTGCCAGGCCCCATCATCTATTGTTTATATCATGTATAACTGTACTCTTTCCAAATACCACTTGATACCCTTTTTTTTTTTTAGAAAAAACCTTCAATGGCTTAACCAAGAATTAAAGATTCTTTAGCTTGACTCCAAGGTATCAAACCATCATTCCCATTATTTGTCATATTCCACCTGCCACTTCTGCCAGGTGGATCTATTGGTTCCAACATGCCCTAAATGGTCACTCCCTGTATTTTAGCACCTACCAGCCTAAAGTGACTGTGTCTGGAAACGCCAGTCATCTTATAGGACTTCCCATGAAGTCCTTTTGCTACCCTGGCCCTTCCTAAGGGTTCCATAGTATGTGCAACAATCACATGTTCACACGTAGCCTTTTACTGACAGTTCTAATACCAAATCAATGACAGCCAACTCATAACTACATAAAAAGCTCTACATATGCAGGATACTGAAGGGATCTAACTAAGGACTATGCCCTTCTGGAGCAGCCTGTACTAGTGGTGGTTAAAAGGGGTTTCAGAGAGTCAGACAAACTCCAACAGGTAAATCAGCTGCCTGATTAATTATGTTGGTGCAATAATCTGAGATAATAAGGACCACGCACTCCTGTAATCCCAGCACTCGGGAGGCTGAGGCAGGAGGATCAGTATGAGTTCGAGACCAGCATGGGCTACAAAAGTGAGCTCAAGGCCAGCCTGAACTGCATGGTGAGACCCTGTCTCAAAAAGACAAAAAATAAAAAAATTTAAAAAAGTGCTTAGCATGTCAGAAATACTTAGTAGGGGGTAATCGTTGTTTTACCTAGGAGGATACACCAAGAGATGAACTCCTACAAGATTCATGTATTTATACTTTGTCTTTGAGTCCCTAAGAGCCTACAAGAGAGCTCTAAGGAGTATCCATAGACAGACTCATCTTTCTCCAGCCCACTAGGCCTTGCTAGTCCCTAACCCCCAGGCTCCCTAGAAAACCTCATTTGTATTCCACCGGAGTCGCTCTGGAGGCAGTAGTGGGCACCGAGGAAGACACTCCAGCAGCTTCTTGGGGAGGAAGATCTTCAGGTGGTGGCTGTTCTCTAGAGGGAGCCAGAAGGAAAGGCTTAGTGTGCTGTTCTGACATCTGTGTGAGAGGCAGCCCAGGGAAAAAAGGGAGAAACTGCCACCAGGATGAGAAGCAGAAACATTCAAGGATCAAAGAGCCATCATGCAGGAGAACATAAAGGCTGTGCCCAAACTGGAAGCTCACTTTGGGAACTTACCAGCAACCTCAGTGGTGTCCTTGGTATTCATGGTGAGGGCTCCAGGGGGAGGGGAGCGCAAGGTCACCCCCGGCCTGAGGGGCCGGGGGGAGGGGGAGTCCGTGCTGGAAAAAGAGATTGAGATCATGGCAGAACCCCCACTTTGATCCACGATGAGGACCACAAGGTGGGGGGAAGGATGCAGAACAGTATCTCAATATCTTGAAAAAGTGAGGAAGAGGAAGGGGGCTAGATTCTGATGTGACAGGAGAACCAGGGAATGGAGGTAAGGGAGAACCCCAGATGTAGTACAGGTACCAACATGAGGTGGAGAGACAGGAATGCAGGATGCCACTGAATGGACAGACCAGGAAAAAAAGTGGGTGGGGGAGGGGAGAAGGCTGTCATGGCTGGGCTCTATAGGATGGGCCCTTGCAGCAGCTGGGGTTATGGTGAGGTCCGGTGCCAGCGGCTGGGACTCAAAGCATCCAATCGCTGGAGATTTGGTTTGACAAGAAAGTTTGGATGCTGGGGCAGGGCAGGAAGTATAGGTCAGGGTGGAGAGCTAGCCTTGGAAGACACACCCTGGGTTCCTTCTCTGTTTGACTTTTCCAAAGGGAAGGGCAGATCTGATAACTGACCTCATCCATTCTCTTCTCCAGGTTGGTCAGGGCCTGGCAGAAACTGGGCTAAACACACAGCTTCTCACGCTTCTCATTCTGGGAGCCGTCCTCATTGCCTACTAGCACCTATCTTCTCAAATACCTCTGCCTCCCCTGGCTACCAGGCCTCCCCTAGCCCCATCTGCCGCTCTGGTTCCTACCGGAGCCCCAGCCTTTCAGAGGAAACAAATGGGAGCTGAGGATCTCTCCGCGAGGGCTCCACCAGGTGTCAGGGATGCAGAGGGGAGGAGGCCCGGTCAGGCTGGGCCAGCCGTACGGTGGGGCTGGTGTTGGGGTAAGGACTCCGCCCCAGGGCGCAGGTGCGCAGTCCAGGCTAGGCATCGTGTCGGGGTGGAGAGGGGAGTGGCATTAGGTTGGAGGCCAGGAAGCAATACGGGACTCGGATGCCTGGTGCTCGGGGAGGTCCCCATGACAGGGCGGGGGTCCCGGGAGAACCTCCGAGGTGGGAGGGTCCTTCCTGCACATGGGGATGTTCTGGAGAAGCCTCAAGCAGTCTCCTCTCGAACGGGCAACGGGTGAGAGGCAGCGTGGGTGCCAGGTGCGGGGGTCTCGGGGCCAGTTCCCAGCACGCACAGGACCTCCGTGGGGCCCTGCGCCGAGCGGCGCCCCCTGGCGCGGGGGAGGAGGACGGAAGCGGGAAGGAGACCCGGGAGAAGGGACGGTGGTCCTGGGCGCCGCGCTCCAAGACCCGACCAGGTGGAGCTGCGCCCCCTGGCGCGGGGGCGGAGAGGCGGGCGACAAGGCCCTGGTGCTTACCTCCCGGGGTCCCGCGGGTGACGGCGGCAGCGGCCATTCTACCCCACACCGACCCCCCCCCCAGCGCCGGCTGACAGCAGCGTCCGACGTCACTGCGCACGGGGCGTGGCCTCCCAATTAAGGGGATGGAGGTCGGGAAAGGAACCTGGGGTTAGCGCACGTGGGGTTGAGGGAGTTACGCTGAGGACCTCGGCTTCTTGGCCCCTGGGCCAGGGCCGCAAGGCAACCCGCTTGGAAGTCCCTAAAGGGACAGTGCTGCTGAGGGGCCGAATCCAGGTCCCAAAGGCGGAACCTCCGACAGCAGTGACTCCAGTCTGGGAGGATGGAGTGGGGTGACAGAGACTGCAAGAAACAACGCTTCTAGCCTCTGCCAAAGCTCCTTGCCTTTGGGGATGCAGTTGTCTTTTCTACAGCGGGGTCCATAAGGTGAAAGGAGTGCCTGCTCCTTCTGTTTAGCCTCTTCATCACTGATTTGAAGAGAGAAAGACAACTCCCAGCTCTACTTGCTTGCACTTTAATAACAGAAAACACAAATAAGAACACAAGACCTTAGCCGGGCGTGGTGGCTCACGCCTGTAATCCCAGCACTCGGGAGGCTGAGGCAGGAGGATCGTTGTGAGTTCGAGACCAGCCTGGGCTACAAAAGTGAGCTCAAAGCCAGCTTGAACTGCACAGTGAGACCCTGTCTCAAAAAAAAAAAAAAAAAAGAACACAAGACCTGAAGCTGGCTTAGTGGAAAACTGGGCTTGGGCATTCCTGTGAGAGGGGTGACTGAGGTGGGAGCCCAACGGGGCTGTGAATGCCTAGTCTGGAGAATGGGAACAGCAGTTGTAGAGGCAAAGAAAAGGGAACCTCTTTGATGCTAACAGTGGGACAGTACTGGTGATGGGACAGGTTGTAAGCCCTTTAAAATATCACGGGTGTCTTGGATGGTGGTTTCCTAGCTCCTCGGACTCCAACTCCATCCTCCAGGGATAGTGGGCAGGGTTCCTCCTGGCTGTGACAGTGCTGTAGACCACAGAGCTCAGCTGCCTGGAAGTACAAGCCCCCTCCTGGCCTAGGGGACTCCAAGGAGACCACAGCAGCTGTATTTGAGAAATTTGAAAAAGGAAAAAAGAAAAGAAAAATGAATGGATGGATAGAAAAATGCAGCTCTGTCCAGGTGTCCTAATTCAGACATCCTTCCTCTAAGTTGCTGGCTCTCACCTACTTTATTTTCATTTGTCTCACTCATCTCCAGCTATACAAACTGGCACTTCTGCTATTTCCCTGCGCAAGAGCACGGATCTACATCACTACCACCCTATGGAAGTGCTCTCCAGCCATACCTGGGCCCCACTAGGAGTGATAACATGGTTCTCCTCCTGTGGATAGGTTGATTCGTCCTTTTCCAGATCATGATATTCACTGGTCTTGAAGAATTCACAGCCCTCTTGATGAACCTCCAGTGGTTCAGGTGTAGCTTCAGAGATGCCCCACTGGGCCTTCTTGAGTCTGTGGAGACTTTAGAGTTAGGGGAAATGTGCCTGCAGGCCCAGGCTTCCTGTCTCTGTATTCCTCCTCTTTCTGTTTTGAGGTATTTCCTGTTGGGCTCCTAGGATGTTGCCCTGTGATCTTCAATTTACCAGTCCCAGTTTTCTGTTCCCCCCAGACTGAAGTACTTTCAGTCCAAGGACCCAGAGGTGACCCCGTAGCTCCCCTAGTTCTATGGTATTACTTGCCTATATTTATTGATCCAGTTTCAATTCCTTCTTGCTCATGTGTCTCCTTTCCCATCAGTTGCTCTTGCCACATTATAGAAACTTTGTTTCAGTTGTACCCAAGTCCAGGACTGCTTTCCAAATAATCTCTATTCTCTCAAAATTGTCCTTTGCTTAGCTCAAACCGTCCTGCCCCAATCTTCCTGGGCTCCCAAAGCCCACAGGGACCCCTCCTTACTCATTGATGGTTCTCTGGCGCCTCCTCAGGTCCTCTAGGTGGTAAGCAACAGCCCTCACCTGGGCTGGGATGCCCCCAGATCCTTGCTGCATTCTGGGCCTCCTTCTCTTTTTTCTGCAAAGCATCTCAGGGGGTGGGAGCCCCTCAGGAGGATATAGGCCAGGCTGGGAGCAATCAGTGGCTGTCTGTGCCAGAAATGAGCAAAAGGAGCTAGAAGGTCTAATTGGGAAGCTTGGATTGAATTTTGGGGTCAGGAATCTTGGGATGCCCAGATGTGAAATGGAAAAGACATGATGCCTGAGTCCCAGGAAAGAGGGTCTGGCCAGCTATTTATCCCAGAAAGAAGGGATAAATAGCTGGGTATGGTGGTGCATGTCTGTAATGTCATCACTTGGGAGACTGAGGCGGGAGGATCATTGCGAGTTCAAGACCAGCATGGGCTACAAAAGTGAGCTCAAGGCCAGCCTGAACTGCATAGTGAGACCCTGTCTCAAAAAAAAAAGAAAGAAAGGATAGAAAGGACAGCTGGGGACATGAAGGCATTAGGTACAGTTTTAGCCCAAAAATGTTGAAAGGCATAGTATATCATACCAGCATGGGTGGGATGTACTGTTCCTCCATCCAGACAGAGCTATGAAGCACAAAAGTGGGGCCAGAGTCAGAGGGAATAACTCATACATACTGTTTCTCTGATGACCTCACTCAGCAATGTGTCTGGTGTTCAGAGTTCCAGTTAGTCTCCATTTTCTTTTTCTACTCACCTGGATCTTTGGGTAAGATTCTCCCAGAATGTATCTCCATAATACTTGGGTGTTGGTCTGAGACTCTGGGAAGGCAGGCTAGGGGGTGGGCATCGACTGACCACTCTGGAACACCTGAGGTGAAGACAAGGTAGGCTTATATCTAACTGTACTATTAGAGCATCTATTTACCTTTGGGATTCAGGGGCCCATCCTTCTGTAGGACTATACAGCTGCTTAGGTTTCCTAAAACATGACCTCTTCATCCACTTTGAGACAAATGGTGAGTGGAGATTGGAGATGGGGTCAAGGTAGAAATGGACTGTTGCTGGAATCTGAGATCTCAAAAAATCTCAAATTTTTAGTCATATATATATATATATATATATACACACACACACATATATATGTGTATATTTATACTGCTTGTTTGAGACAAGGTCTCTCACTTTGTATTTCAGGCTAGCCTTGAACTATCATCCTTCTGCCTCAATTTCCCTAGTTCTAGGATTATAAGTACATAGCACCAGACCTAGAAATCTTTTATGTTTGTATGTATGTATGCACTTATTTATTTTTATGTGTTGAGTATAGGGTCTCACTACACAGATTAGAGTAGTAGTGATCCTCCTGTTTTCAGCTTCCTAAGAGCTGGGATTACAGACTTACACTACCATGCCAATGTGCCCTGGGGCACGCATGCCTGGGGTTGAACTGAGTCCCTGTGTCTGCCTAAGAAGGTGCTTTAATCTTTTTTTTTTTTTTTTGTCTTTTTGAGACAGGGTCTCGCTATGCAGTTCAGGCTGGCCTTCAGCTCACTTTTTATAGCCTAGGCTAGTCTCAAACTCACACCAATCCTCCTGCCTCAACCTCCCAAGTTCTGGGATTACAGGTGTGTGCCACCATGCCTGGTCCAAAGGAGTGTTAATCTGCTGAGCTATCTGGCTGGCCCTATATCTAACAATCTTAAACTTCTATACCTCATAGTCAATGAACATAATATTTTATAAGCAGAATTATTAAAAGGGAAGGCCCTGGTTATTCAGGCAGTTTGAGGGCTCCTTTAAGTCAATTCAAAGAACCAGGAGAGGGAACATCTGTCATTTCTATCTCAAGGGCTAATATCTTCACAGATAAGGAGATGTGTGCAGAGCTATTTGAGAGCAGTGCTTACCACTTCCAAAGCTCCCAGACTGAATTGACTGCCCTCTTGATCTCTAAGAAGTGGAGTGTCCAGGGACTTAAGCTAGGGGCTCCTTATTCTCTCCATCTCTATCACTCTCCTTAGTTGATCTGACTCAGTATCATAGCTTTAACTATGACTTAGTTGCTTTTCTCATTGCTAAGTTAATGTATATAACATCCGAAGTTAAAAGGAGGAGAGGTGACTAGGGATCGAACTCAGGATCCTTGCACTTGCCAGGCAGGCAGACCTTAGGCCACTGAGCCATCTCTCCAGTCCGAGGTATTTTGTGTTATTTATTTATTCATTTATTGGTGGTACCAGGGATTGAACTCAGGACCTTGCACTTGCCAGGCAAGCACTTTTTTTTTTTTTTTTTTTGTCTTTTTGAGACAGGGTCTCATTATGCAGTTCAGGCTGGCCTTGAGTTCACTTTTGTAGCCCAGGCTGGTCTTGAACTCACACTGATTCTCCTGCCTCAGCCTCCCAAATGCTGGGATTACAGGCATGAGCTATCATGCCTGGCCAGGCAAGCACTTATTCCACTGTGCTATCTCCCTGACGCCTCCAATCAAAGATTTCTTTCATAGTCCTCTGGCTCCAAGGCAGGTTGGCATGGAAGAAGGGCATCATAGGAGAGAAACAGCTGATGGCAGGCAGAAGGCCGGAAGGCAACAAAGTAGCAAGCAGTAACCATAGCAGCCCTCTTTCTGTCCCTCATACTCTATGGAGGTTACCTGCCCTTAGGGTAGGTAGCACCCACACCCAGGGTGAGGCACCCTTAATCCTAGCTATGCCCCATGAATTAACCCAGCATCATACACTGCAGATCCAGCCATCTCTGTAAAATCCCATCTATGACTGCATGAGGCATTTGCCAGACATCTAGACATCTAGACAAGCCATAATAACTGCCAACATACTCACAGCTCCCCAGTCTGTATTTCCAGTCTGTCCTGGTTCCTCCTTGGGATTCACGCAACATCCCACTCCAACCTCCCTAACCCTGCCTTTTCCATTGTACTGAAAGGCACCCTAAATGGCCAACTGCTAGGCCCCAAAGCCTGGTTTACTTCACTTTTCCTTGATTCCCCAATTCAGTCTGCCACAGGCCCTAGAAATTCTACATCTGGAATATACTTGAGTTTGACCAGTCCTCATTTACCATTTCATCCCTGTCACCATATTCTACAGCATTTCCTTCCTGGACTACTGAAATGGCTTCTCTCCCTGCTCCCATTTTCATCTCCCTACAGTCTGTCCTTCATAGAGCAGTGAAAGTAACCTTCTTTAAAAATGTGATTATGGGGCTGGGGAGATAATTCCATGGCACAAGTGCCTGCCTGGCAAGTGCAAGATCATGAGTTTGAACCCTGCTGCTGAAAAAAAAAAAAAAAAAAAAAAGTGATTATGTGAAGTGATACAAGGTTTGAGAGGTACTTCAAAATAATTTGAGAAGCAGGATGCTTGTTGAGTGTAGACACATAAATATTTTCCATATAATGATAATTACTATTGACTGAAATGAACACATCCAGGTTTTTAAATTTTATTTTATTTTTGTTTTGAAGACAGGAACTTGCTATGTAGCCAGACTGGCCTCAAACTCATGGTAATCCTGTTGCCTCAGCCTCCCAAATTCTGGGATTACAGGTGTCTCCTAAGCCTGTATCCAGTTTTTTTTTTTTTTTTTTTTTTTTTTTTTTTTTTT
>PVJA010050759.1:0-13110 GCA_004027025.1 Myocastor coypus | reverse complement strand
TAGTACAGTGTCTTACATGTAGCAGGTACTCAATACATTTTGTTGAATTAAATTTTACATTCAGGGCCAGCAAGATGGCTTAGCAGTCTAAAGGTTGCTTAGGTAACCTGAGGCAACTGCAGGGACCAAGGTTCAATCCCCCGCACCACATGCTGTGCCAGCCCCACCCCCAGGGCAAGCTGAGCTGGCCATAATAAAAGAAAAAAGAAAAAAGAAAAAAATTTTAAAAAATTAAATTCTGAAGTGAATACAGTCAACAAAACACAACCACATAAAACTAAAAATAAGTGCAATGTCCATTTTTCAGTGATGAGTGCTTGTAATGTATTCAGAACTAAAAGATTACTATTTCTTTTTTTTTTTTTTCAATTTTTTAAAAAAAGATTACTATTTCATCTCTTTGTTAATAAAGGCTCATAATAGAAGTTATAATTGTTTTTGAGGTAATTATTTTAGGAGGTTCTTACCATTAGATTACAAAATTTTACATTATATAAACCTTAAACTATTTTGAGTCTTGCTATTTGATGGTATTTATTATGGTGTATAAATAAATTAAAAAATCAAACAACAAAGACATGACCAGCACTTTGAGGCCAGAGAACTGACTTATTCTAAATCATATAAAGTCCTTATGAGCTGGCTATATGGTTCAAATGTTATTCACAAAAATGGAAGTACGCTTTATAGAAACACACTGCCAATACTTTAAATGTTTAACATTAAGGAAAATGCAATTTCAATGATGGTAATTTAATTACTGGATTTAACAATCCAATAAACTCTGTACAGTAAACTTTTAACTTTAAATTTAAGAAATCAGAAGGATGGCTGTTCAACATACTTTTTTTCCAAGCACATATAGTCTTAAGAATCTTCTACATGTATTTTCATTAAAACATTAATTTTGTCTTGTTTAGATTTTTTTTTTTTTGTATTATCTTTCTTTTGTGGTAATTCTGCATTGAACCCAGAACCTTATGCCTGCAAGACATAATCAGCTTATTCTTTTTTTTTTTTTTTTTTTTGTCTTTTTGAGACAGGGTCTCACTATGCAGTTCAGGCTGGCTTTGAGCTCACTTTTGTAGCCCAGGCTGATCCCGAACTCACAACAATCCTCCTGCCTCAGCCTCCCAAGTGCTGGGATTACAGGCATAAGCCACCACACCCAGCTATCAGTTTATTCTTAATTTAAAAAAATCAAATATCAATGAGATTCAGCAAAGAGACTGTGAAATGGAGAAAATATCTCAAAATATTTCTATGTTCTTACTCCGGCAGAGTAAACAGAATAAAGAATCATGAGCTACGTGGTTTCAGAAGCCTGAAAAATAACATGGGACTGTTCTGTCATGCTTAGGTGTTTTTGCTTAGTTTTCTTACCTTATTGTTTTGGTATAAGCAAAATAAAAAGGTCACACTAAGGATAAAAAACAGAAATCATGTTTAGGAATGACTGAATAATTTTTTATGCATGCTACTACTTTTATCTATTTCACCACAAGTTTTCAAAATGAGAATAATTAAGAGCTGGGGATCCAACTTTATGGCAAGCACTTTTCTAACACACACAAGCCCTGTGCTTGAGTCCATGAAAAAGATTTTGTTTTGTTTTGTACAGAGTCTTACTATGTAGCTTGGACTCATAGTGATTTTCCTGTTCTCAGCTTCCACAGTGCTGGGATTATAAGCGTGCAGCACCATGCCCAAACTCAGTGTCCAGCCTGGCATGTGGTGCCAGGGATTGAACCTGGTCCCTGTTCTTGCCTAAGCAGGTGCTTAGTCTGTTAAGCTATCTCACCTGCCTATGAAAAAAATTCTGAAAGGAGAGAAAAGGTAGCTTTAAAAAATAGAGAAAATATTAACTGTTCTAATAAAGTGCAGTATGGACTATAGGTATACCTTGGAAAAACAAAATCAAACACCCCATAATTTTTATGTTTCTTTTCTTTTCTTCTTAATTTTTCTTTTCTTCTTTCTTTCTTTCTTTCTGTATTTAGGACAGGGTCTACAGGGTGTACAAGGTCTCACGATGTAGATGGAACTCATACTGATTCTTCTGTTGTCAGCCTCCCAAGTGCCGCGATTACAGGCACATACCACCAGTCTCAATCCTCAACTCAGCAGATCCCAGGGCGGGGCTGGCATGGCAGGCTAGGGATCACAACCTGGCAGCTGTGCTCTGCCAAAACAGATGCTTTAGTCTGTTTTGCAGGTCAGCTCATAATTTTTATGTTTCTTTCCATGTGCTCATTATGGAATGATCTGCCACCCACCACTCCCTGACAAAGAGAAAAGGGTCTTAC
Source organism: Myocastor coypus (assembly GCA_004027025.1). Lineage (NCBI taxonomy): Eukaryota > Metazoa > Chordata > Mammalia > Rodentia > Myocastoridae > Myocastor > Myocastor coypus. The sequence continues at coordinate 10,804 of PVJA010050759.1, read as the reverse complement.
CAAAACGCTGAACAGGATCCAACTGTAGGTCTGAAGATCTCTATGAATATTGTAGATGGTTTTCTTAGATTAAGCTACTTAGAGCCCATTGAATTTAGTAACTGAGTCATGGGAATAAAATACTAGCAAGAAAAAGGGCTTTTGCAACTTTTAAAAGCAGCCCAGCACGATATCTTTCAATACGACATAAGCCAGAACTTAAGCATAAAGTTAATTTTGAATTACAGGTTTTTGCCTCACTTAAGCTTGACTCATAAAATACTATAGCAAAACTTAGCAAATAAAAAATGCTACCAAGCTTTAATCATTTTAAAGTAAAATGCATTATGTCAACTCCAGAAATACTTTTCCTTACGTTATAAAACGGATCAGATACCTGCAACGGCACTGGCGTCTCACAGCTCTCAGAGTCCTCCCTGACTGAGTGCTCAGACAGTTTGCGCATGTGTTCGTTTACTGCCTGGTTGTCAGGCTGTGACAGCATGTCTCTCGCAGAAGCAGTATCAGTTTTTTCCAAGATTTTCTCCTGGGAGGAAATGGCACGACCATTTGCAGTCTGAGCATGTCCTATATGCAGGTCAGCAGCAGTGGGCAGGCCAGCTTCCATAGTGCTTTCAAATACTTCTCCCTGGCTATCAAGGGTCTCGTTGGAGGGGCTGATGACAGTGCTAGCATTGCTTTCTGCCTGGGACTCTGACAGTGCCACCCCTAGTGGGCAACAGTGGCTGTCTGATATAATCACATGGTCTTCTTTGTCTGTCATAGTAATGAGGAGCTGGCTACACTGGTTGCATCTTTCGGGCACTGGCTTCTGATCCTGGGAAGGGAGACACTGCACAAGGGCCAGGCTATGGAAAGCACCACAGGCCACCTGCAGCACCACACGGCCAGCAAGATGTTCCACCTTTTGTGGTTTTGTCACTGGGAAGGTGGTAGTAATGAGACCCAGCTGACAACCGGTACCCCATGCCCAAATCTCTCTGCTTATTGACAATGCCAGAGTGTGCTCCTCACCACATGCCAACTGTAAAACCCTGACTGCCACTAAAGGACTGGTCTCAGAGTCAGAGATGCTGACAACATTTGGTTCTGGCACACGCTGCTGGCTGGCAACCGCACACTGGCCTGCGGAGTTCTCACCCCACATGTACACAGCCCCACCGTCTGTCACTGCTCCACTGTGGAAGCCCCCTGCTGCCACTGTGACCACACGGTGCCCAGCCAGAGCATTCTCCAGGATAGGGCTGACTGGACCAACTTCTGTAGGCTCACTTCTCCCGGGAAGGGTCCCAAAGCTGTAGACTTCACCATCTGAAGGTTTAAAAAAAAGAAAAAGGAGAGGGTTTATGAATTAACTAGATACTGTATCAGTAAATTCTAGTCTCCTCTAGATTTAATAAAACAAAATATTTTTCTTTTCAAAAGCATCACTTTGGCTCATTTAACATTCTGTATTGTGGTCAGAATTTAAAAATTACAGGAGTATTACTTTCCAATGAACACTACTGTTCTTTCTGGCCTTGTTCTACATACTTCTAACATAGTTCTACTATTAATCGCTCACACTATAGGCAACTACAAGCAGATTCCGACCACTGAAAGAAAAAACAGGATCCTGTCATGGTGATACACATGCCTGCAATCGTAGAACTTCAGTGGGAGGGGAGGGCTGAACCAGGAACAGCACTGAGAATTTGAGACTAGCCTGGGCTACACAGTGAATTCAAGGCCTCCTGTATTATATAGTGAGACCATGTCTCAAAAAAAAAAAAGAAAAAAAGAAAAAAAAAGAACCATATATGGGTGGGTTTGCTAGCTATTTGATATATAGCTATTAAACAGAATTGTTATTGTTGTTTTCAGGAAGATATTCACAATATCTTTAGCAAGCTATTGGAAACTCTTCATAAACATAACACCTTTTAAATCTGGAATTACATCAACAAAGCTAAAAAAAAAAAGATAAGTTCCAGGCTTTGTAGATAAATGGATGCAGTTAAGAGACTATATTGGTAAGTGAAATAAATCAGATCCACATGTGCAAACATTATATCTCACTAATGTGAGAACCTAAAAGAGTAATGAATATCTAAAAGGCACAATAGATACTGTGAAAGGGAAAGAAACTGTTCAACAGGACGGAAAACCTGAGATTAGGAAAAGGACAAATGAAAGAAAGGAAAAGATTTATTTAGGTATATATGCAGAATAGTTTGGATAATTATATTGTCGATTCTGCTGGTCCTTTGAAAGGAACAGTTAATGCTTTTTTTTTTTTTTAAACTGTGATATTTTCTTCCTTTTGAATTTCTTATAATTTCTTTTTTTTTTCTTTAAATGAATCTTACATGTTCATAACTGGTAACCTGAACAATTAATTTGAAGATAGCATCGTGTACTAAAGCAACCACTGCTGACTTCCTACTACTTTGTCTACGAGTCAACCAGCCGACTAAAGTGCCTGCTTAGGCAAGCTTAGGGACCATGGGTTCAATGATCCCTAGCACCACAGCCCATGCTAACCCTGCCTCCAGGGTGGGCTGACCCAGTCAGAGTTAGGGTGTAGTGGCGCATGCCTGTAATCCCAGCACTGGGGAAGCTAAAAGCAGGACGAACACTATGAGTCTGAGCTGTGTATCATTCCTAATGCTTTTTTTTTTTTTTCTATCAGTATTTTGTATTCTTCTTAAAAAATAATAAATCTACAAAGCTAGGACAACAGAGAGAAAACTCAAAAATATTTAAATAGCCTGTATGTTCATGTTTCAGCAATGTCCTCCTGTTGTGTCCAAGTTAACAGAGCTCATTTTGACTGGGGTGAACGTAGCTCATCAACATGCTGGGAGGACAGCACCTGGCCAGCACGTCAAGTACGCTGACCGAATGCTACAGCTTGTTGTTTCCTTGTCTCTATTGAATTTGACTTGACGCTCATAAGACAGTGGGGTACAAAAAGGTGGAGGAATCTAAGTATCTTCTTTTCCCCCAGCATTGTAGTCGCCAGTCAAAGAGCTGATTGAAAGAGTTAGTATATTTTTTAAAATATACTGTTTTCATGTAAACTATATATTTTGAAGGCCAGGGTAACTATTAAATATAGTTCACATTTTTAAAATAAGACTCTTTACAAACTCTTGAATAATATAACAAGTATTACTGTAATAAGTCATAAAAATGACAATTAGAAAAAACATGTTTAAAAAAAAGAAAAAATAGTAGCAACTGTTAACATGTCAACATATTTGTTCATAGATCACAAATGATTATACATTTAATGTTACCATTCCAATATATTATATACTTACATATTAGTCATAATAAGACAAAGGTTAAGGCATAATGTATATTAATAAAAATAGATTTTTTTCTAGAAGAAAAAAAAGAAAACCCATGTTTATCCTATCAAACCTCCAAAGCCAAATTTAATCTTTGTTTTTCTAGAGTTTGTCTTCCCTTAGTTCTTAGAAGGAAAATATCAAAGCATTATTTAATATTTATTAAACGTTTATAGAGCAGATGTTTATAAATTAGTATAGTCAATGACAGTGCCAGACCAAATAAAATTTGCCAGCCAAATGTGGCAATGGATGCTAGTAATCTCAGTACCGGGCCTGGCAGGATGGCTCAGTGGTTTAAAGCGCCTGCTTAGGAAAGCTTAGGTGGCTACAGGGACCACGGTTCAATCCCTGGCACCACATGCTGTGCTAGCCCTGCCCTCAGGGCAGGCTGAGCTGGCCATAAAAATAAATAAATAAACAAACAAAAGTTCTGAAACAAGAAAAAATAATAAATAAATAAAATAAAAATTCTTAAAAACAACAAAAAAAATCCCAGTACCTGGGAGGCTGAACTAAGAGGCTCACAACCTGGAGTCCATTCTGGACTATACAGTGAATTCAAAGCCAACCTGGACTACCTCATAAGACCCTATCTCAAGTGACATTTTCCATTACTGAGTTGATAAATTGATTAGTTGCCAGATTAAAAACTCTCTACATAAATTATAGCATATGTTTCTACTTTACAGGCATGTGTTTTTATATGTTCCTGTATATTGCTCTTGGTATATGAGGAAAGATGTACTTAGCATAGTCAAATGGCTTAAAAGGAGGTTCTGAAATCCAACTGAGTTCCAGTCCTGACTAATAGCTGCATCTGACTTTGAAAATTATTTAATTTCCCTGACTTTCAGTTTCTTCATCTGTGTATAACAATCACTATCTCATAAGCTAAAGATTCGGTGAAATACCAGGGAAAATGCTGAGAGTATTCAGATATTTTTAATGGATTAATGCTATAACAAGTCTATAAAGAGAAAATCCACTTAAAAAGTAATGCACAGCATCCAAAGCTCTCTTACTAACCTGGCACATTGAGCATCTATTAGGGTTTCAGTTATCACTGCTTTTGCCCCTCTTTAATACCTTCAGTCAGAAGAACTCCATGCTTCACTCCCAGCGCTGCGTGAACAACAGTCTTTCCTCCCCAGCCTGGCAACCTCTCTGGTGCTATGGGAAAGGATCCTGCCTGCCAGATATGGACCAGGCCTCTTTCTTTGGATCCTTCTGCCTCTGTTGAGCTATAAATATTAAAACAAAAGAAAACAACAACAATGAGAAAGACTTCTTTCAGTAATTCAGAGCTGTATCTTTTGTTTTTAAAATTTTTCATGAGGTTGCACCATTGAAAAGCAGACATATGACTGGATCAGATAGCTGGCTTAGCACCTGTCTTATGCTTTGGTTAAGACCCAGGAGCCAAGGTGAAACACTTATTTGTATATAAACCTGCAGAGTAATCTAGATCAACAAATAACTTCTTTCTAAGCAATAAATAAAACCTGGGAAATTTTTTGAAAGTTTTATAATTTGATAGCATGAAATTTCAAGATACTAATTTCTCTCATTACCAACATCTTTTAAAATACTAAAATTACAACATACCTTAATGGAAGTCTTTATTTTACATTTTATAATTGGTAAAGGATATTGCAAGAGACAGATCCGAGGAACTAAATTACCTTAAACTGAGTTTAATTTATAACTGTTGGGGCCTGTGAGATAGCTCGGCAGACTAAAGCACCTGATTAGGCAAGCGCAGGGCCCACGGTTGGATCCCCAGGACCACTTGCTGTGCTAGTCCCATCCCCAGGGCAGGCTGAGCCAGCTATAGTCCTGGTATAGTGGCACCTGCCTGTGATACCAGCACTGGGGAGCAAGAGGATCACCACGAGTCTGAGCTGTGTAGTGAGACCCTGTAACAACTAAATACATTAAGAAAGAAAAAATATTAATCAGTAATTTAATTATGGGTTACAGTGTATAATTCATTTATATGATGTGTAGCATCAAATGGACAAATCAGTAAATAACATGTTATCACTTCAAATATTTGATTGCATTGGGAATATTTAAAATCTGACAAAAGCTGTTTTAAAACACACAATTAGTTTTTGTCAGTTAATTACCCCGCTGTGCTGGAGATGATTAGAATGCCGTTTCAATCGCCTCTGCCTTACATCTCGTATCTTTTCTCTCTACACTGCTCTGCAGTTCACTCCTTCCTACCTCTATAACCACTATTCTGCTCTCTGAGTCTATGAGATCAATACTCTAATTTTCCATACACATGAAAACTTGTAAACATGTCTTTCTGTGTGTTTGTTTCACTTCTACTTTCATCCATGCTGCTACGAATGATAGGACTGCACGATTTTGTTTGGCTGAATGTATTCCATTGTATACATACACGCCACATTTTCTTTACCTGTTCATTCATCAATGAACTCTCACTCAGGCTGATACCATCCTATGTTGGCTATTGTGAATAAAGCTTCAATAGTTCTGTAGGCATTGCCATGGTGGTGACAGTCTGCAACTCCAACACTTGGGAAGCTGAAGCAGGAAGGTCACTGCGATTTCAAGGCCAGCCTGAACTATACAGCAAGACCATGTCTCAAGAAACAAACAAACGTCGTAGGAGTACAGTCACCTCCATATCTATACACTGATGTCCTTTCCTTTGGCCATCGACCCCACAGTGAGATTACTGGATCATTTATAGCTCTTTTTCTAGTTTTTTGAGAAACTTTTATACAATTTTCCATTACTTAGACTTCATTATGTTTGTAATATGTACAAGTAAAATGCTTCACGTTTTATTCATGTTCTAGACAAAGATTTCCATTCACCTGATGGCTTTAGTTCAAAGAATATAAACTAAACAGCTGCATGATCATAACCTATATTACTCCCCTACTAAGAGAAGGGCACATCAAACTGGCACGGTGGCAATGACCTGTAATCCCAGCACTCTGGGAGGATGGGGCAAGAGGACAATAAGTTTGAGGACAGCTGGGATAACTTAATAATGTAGTGAGACTCTGTCTCAAAATAAAACATAAAAGGGGCTGGGGATGTGACTAAATGGGAAGACCTTGGATTCATGAATCTCTTAGTTGTCAAGAAAAGCAAAGATGAAAGAGAAAAGGAAGAAAAAAAAAGAAAAGAGAAAAAGACACATTAAGATATCTTGACCATGGCAGGGGCCAGGGAGATAGCTCCGTGGCACAAGTGCCTGCCTGGCAAATGCAAGGTCATGAGTTTGAACCTTGGTCCCACAAAAAAGAAAAAAAAAAAGAAAAAATATATTTTGACTAGGCATGGTAGCACATGCCTGTAATCTTAGCTACTCAGTAAGCTCAGAGATCAGACACTCAAGACTAGCCCAGGTAACTCAGCAAGACTTTATCTCAAAGAAAAGAAAGTAAAAGGGCCAGGGATATAGCTCAGTATTACCCGGATTTAATCATCTGTCTTTGTGTCTCTGTCTGTCTGTCTGTCTGTCTCTCTCTCTCTCACACACACACACACACACACACACACATGACATTCTACGTTTTCTTTATGAAGTTGTCTCCTATGTCACACTGGTGGTGTGTATGTGTTTATTTTTCATTTTCTTTTTTTAAAAACACAGATGTTAAAATTTTAATGAGGCACAGAAATTTTTGAATACTTAGCAAGTTCTCTACTTTTGCTAAGCAATCTCTGGAGGACAGGGTTTTGAGACAGGTTCTTACTATGCAGTTCAGCTGGTCTTGAACTTACTATGTAACCTAGGTGATCGCCAAACTTGCAGTGATCCTCCAGTCTCGGTCTCTCAAGTGCTGGTATTATAGGAATGTGTCACCATGCCTGGCTAAACAATGTTCTCTTAAATTAGAATTGAGCATACCTATGGGTCTATGGCAGAAAAGATACTAATTTAATATTCACTGTCAGTATCTTCCATGAGTAGTTTTTTTTTTTTTTTTTTGGAGACATGGTCTCACTATACAGTTCAAGCTGGCCTTGAGCTCACTTTTGTAGCCCAGGCTGGTCTCAAATTTGCAGCAATCCTCAGATTCCCAAGTGCTGGGATTATAGGCATACGCCACATGAGTAGTTTTTTATTGCTTCTTTTGTTTTATTTTGTGAACAGGGTCTCACGCTATAATCCAGGTTGGCCTTGAACTCACTAAGTAGCTCAGTCTAGCCTTGACCTTACAGTAATACTCTTGCCTCAAATTCCTGAGTGCTGACATTATAGGACTGCACTGCACATGTGGCCTATTGCTAGTTTTCCAAGGATAGATAATAATTAGTAAACTTCTTTCTGGAAACCTGAAATTCATGAAAGTTGTCTGTAAGAAATTTAAAATGTGACCTGAAGATATTCAATATATCTACAAGAAACTAGCATCAAAGCTTATTAGTAATCAGTTTTAGTATTTTTCTGTATCAATCAACTACAGATGTCACTGTGTGCTCCCATTTAATATTTTTATGACAAGAAAATTAAGCTGAAGAAATATACGCATGTGGAACTATTTGCTGTTTTCCTACAGTGCCAGGGAAAAAATGATTTTACCTTTTCTTCTTTGAGTCCATCGGTTAGTAGGTACACCCCATCACCAGCTTATTCCCTCTTTGCAAAAAGTATATTAAAACCTAAACGGGAAAACACAAGGTAAGTACACACAGCAGTACAAGCATGCTCTTTTCCCCTCAGATCAGAGAAGGGTGGGGGAAGAGGCCAGCCCTCTAATCAGAGTGTACATTCACTGGGAACTATTTAAACAATTTCATATGCCTCCCCCTGAAGTCAAATATCTAGACTGATCCTGCTCACTGAGCTCATAAAAACGCCTCTGACCACCAAATGTAATGTTGAAGACTACCTACAATTAAGTTGTACTGTTTGAGGCAAGAAAATTATTTTCTATTACAAATAAGGTAATAATTCAATATGAAAATCATTGTTATATTCATATTAATATTTTTAAATGACTACAAAATATATGAAGAATTAAATGTCAGCCAACTGAGAAAGCTGTCCTAAAAAATCTCCTTAGGGAATGGAAAATTCAGTGGCATAGCTCCTGCCTGGCAACGCCAAGGCCCTGAATTCGATTTCTGATACCAAAAAAGAAAGAAAAAGGATCCCAAATGAACAAACAGCGCTTCAAAAAATCCTTAGTAATGGATCAGGTTCAAGTAATTTTAATTTAACATTTTCAGTAATGCATAAAAAGTTAACATCACTAAAATAAAATGCACACTAGCATGCTTTACAATCCACAGCGCTGGAAGAATATTTAAAACAGCTCTTTTGCTGGGCCTGGTAATGTGTACCTGTAATCCTAGTGCTTGGGGGGCTGAGACAGGAAGATCATTGCGAGTTTAGTTTGAGGTCAGCCTGGGCACTACAAAAGTGACCACAAGCCCAACCCAAATGGCATATTGAGACCCCGTCTCTCTCTCTCTCACACGCAAAAAAATCATTGAAAGAATAAAATAAACTTTATCATTCAAAGGAATGCCAGGGAGATTGGTTGGTGGAATAAGTGATTGCCTGGCAAGTGCAGGGTCCTAAGTTCAATCCGTGGCACCACAAAAAAATAAAACAGGAAAAGAATTGCATGAAAATCACAGAAAATCACTCCAAATTGGTTCAGAAGCTCAGTGCTAAACAAAACAAGACAGGAAATAAAGAAGCAGAAGAAATAATTAATGCATTTCAACTCAGAATTTTACTTCTTGTTTTTTTCTTTCCAGGTACCAGAATTGAACTCAGGAAGTTGTGCTTGCAAGGCAGGTGCTTATGTCACTGAGCTATATCCTGACATAACTTTCCTTTAAAAAAAATATTTAATATATTTGGTTATTGCAGGGCCTCACTATGCAACTTGGACTTGTGGTGATCCTCTTGCTTTCAGCCTCCCCAGTGCTGGGATTATAGGCATGCACCACTACACCAGAACAGCATCTCAGCCTGCCCTGGGGATGGGGCTAGCGTGGCACGTGGTGCTGGGGATTGAACTGTGCTCCCTGCACTTGCATAAGCTTGCCTAAACAGTCACTTTAGCATGCTGAGCTTTCTTGCCAGCCACAAATTTCACTTTTTTTTTTTAAGGGTCTATAGGATGTTCAGGGTCCCACTACTAGATCAGACTTGTGGTGATACACCTGTTTACTGCCTTATAAGATCTGGGATTACAAGTGTGTGCCACCATGCCTAGTCTCAATTGTGATCTCAGCACAACCCTGGGATGGGCTGGCATGGAAGTGGCCCTGGCTCCTGTACCTGCTTACAGGTGCTTTAATCTGCTGAGCAGTTAGGCTGGCCTTCCTAAAAGTTGAGAAGGCTTTTTTGGGGGGGGCTGGCTCAGGGTTCCTTAAGGACAGGCCTGGTAAGGCATGTGAAGCTGGGGATCAAACTACGGTCCCTTGTGCTTGACTGAGTTTGGCAGAGCAGGCACTAAACAACTGAGCTAACCCACAAGCCAAGAAGTTTACATTTTTAAGGACACTAGAACTCATGGAATTAAAAGCAACTAAGTCTTATTTATGTGGTCAATAAAAAATATTAGGCCAATCTGATGTAGTGGTATATGTCTATAGTCCCAGCACTTAGGAGGCTGAAGCAGGAGTATAAAGTTAAGGACTTGCTAGACCACATATGGAGTCTTAGGCCAGTTTGGGCTACACAGTGAGACCAAAATCTGTGATTATCCTGTCAGATATGAAGTGGCCACTGTGATCTAGAAACAGCTACACCAGCAGGAGTATCCTAGAATCCATCTGTTTCCTCCAGGTTGCCTGTGAACTCTCACTGTTTCCCATCTGCATATTACGAGGAAATAAATCTTTACATAATGTTTTAGAAATATTTTTTATTTATTAAAATTATTTATTTATGTATTTAGTACAGGGTCTCGCTGCACAGCTCTCATTTGTAGTGATGTTCCTGTCCCAGCCTCCCCAGTGCTGGGATTACAGGCGTGTGTCACTACACCCAGTTGCAGTGGCCAGCACAGTGTGGTGAAGGTTCTGGGGCCAGCACAGCACATGGTACCCAGGAATTGAACCTGGGTCCTTGTGCTTGCCAGATAGGTGCGTAGATTGCCCAGCTATCTCCCTAGAGCCTTATTTTAGAAATATTTTTAGTCATTCTAAATGTCTTGACAGGCTACAATTTTGTATTTCCTTGAATTTCCAAATATCTGTGTCAAATTGTGTAACTGCTTATATCACATTGTATGGAAAGTTATTAGAATATCAGTGATGGTCAGAAAATATCATTTACAAGCTAAGTCAAAGATATTTGATACTCAGAAAACCAGTGATGATAAGCCCAGTACCTATGTTATAGAATAATAGTATCACAAAGCTTTTCTGCTGGAGGGTTGAGAATGTAAGTTAACAGACCGACAATTGGAGAAAAAGAAGGGCTATAAGGATAGCCAATATTTTGGCCCTAG
>PVJA010050758.1:0-13125 GCA_004027025.1 Myocastor coypus | reverse complement strand
CTCTGTCTCTCTTTATATTACATTCAGGCTCTCCGCCTTAGCTCCCGCCATAGGCTACACCCATAATCCCAGAAGTACTTCCACCCATAATCCCATCAGTACTAAAACCTATAATCCCAGGGATCATGGATCAAGTCTCAAACTCTAGAAGTCCCCGCCCAATGACTCCATGAGGCTTTGGGGGGACAACTAGACATAAGCCATAACAGTGAGATAGAAGTATTTTTACTCTTTTAGTAGCTGTTATAAGAATGGCTAATCTAGCTGGGTGCAGTGGTGCACACCCATAATCCCAGCATTCTGGGAGGCTGAGGCAGGAGGATTGTGAATTTGAGGTCCCCCCCACCGTTTACGGAAATAGTGTCTCCATGTGGAAAAAGGTGGGTGCTATAGCTGGTGCTGAGCGCTTGGAGTCAGTCCTCAGTATTGTGAAAGAAAAAGAGAAAAGCAAGAAGGCTTTAGCCTTTGGGATGGGGGTTAGGACAAGATGTGGAGAGCCTTGGGAGCGCTGGCCAGGGTGGGCCCCTGTGAGGCCTGGTGTCCATGGGCCCTGGTGGGCTTGAGTGTGCTCATTCACAGGAGGCGGCAGGGACAGAGCTGAGCTGCGTTAATAACAACAATATGAGCAATGTAGGTTCCCAGGGACATTTCAGGAGGCAGAGAAGAGTCAGGCTAACTGCTCTGTGTGGGAAAAAGATCCGAGAGAGAAGAGAAAACAAACAAACAAGCAAACCCATGGTGGTCCTGCTGGAAAGCAGCCTTAGGGAGCCCAGGCCTGCGCCCAGGGTGGGGCTGAGCCACTGAGCCCGCTGCGCCACCGGGGCCCTGAGCCTGCAGCGAGGTCTCCTCAGCCCACAGGGTCCCAGCAGGTTGTGTTGCAGGGGGCATGGGCTGGCTTCTGCAGCAGGGAGCACGGGGTCTGGGTGGCATCACAGCCACATGCACAGCCAGGCCAGGCGGGGAGCATGCATTTGGCCCCCTGCCCTGGGGTGCCCGTTCCGAGTCAGCTAAGCTGTGTGAGGAAGTATTTGGGGAAGAAGTCACATCTGCAGAGCGTGTACAGAGCTGCGCCTGCAGCCAGTGCTTCCGAAACATTAAAGTGGGCAGCTGCTTACGCTTATGAGGTGCCATGGTGTTATCAGGCATCAAGAGTAATCTGAAGTCCACGGAGGAAGGGGGAGGGAGGAGAGAGGGAGGGAGGGAGGGAAGGAGACGGAGGGGGAGAGAGAGAGAGAGAGAGAGAGAGAGAGAGAGACACTAGGTTGTGGCTGTTATATCTGATAGATTCCTAAGTAAAGCAAATAAAGGGTTGGTCTGTGTTGAACCAGCTGATCGTGGAGTTGGCAGGATGACTGCCATTCTGAGTGAAAGAATCTCTTCCACAGAGTCTGGCCTTTTCAGTCCTAGAGCAGCACCTCTTCTCTGGCCTCAGAATAATCAGACAATGGCAAATACAAAGATCTTACACTTGCCTATTCTCTGTTAGAAACAATTGTTTGTTCATTTATTTTTGAGACAGGTTCATGCTATCTAGTTCAGGCTGGCTTTGAATTCACTGTGTAACCCAGGCTGGCTTTGAACTTGCTGTCATCCTCTTGCCTCAGCCTCCTGTGTGCTGGGATTATAGGCACATACCACCATGTCCAGCTTTGTGTGTTTTTAAATGAATCAAGAATCTAAGGCTCCAGCATGGTGTTATAGCTGGCACTTGTCTTGGATTTTGGGAGCCATTTGAAGTTCCGCTCTGGCCAAGGCATGTGCAGGTTGGGAGTTCAAGGCTGCCTCTGACCATGGTGAGTGCTGGATAGGCGCAGCATTGCTGAGCTGCCTGTGCGGAGGACACTGAGGTGGGGCAGTAGCACTAGCTGACTTCCGAGCATTCCCAGTTCCAGACTAAGTTCCAAACTAAGATGCACGGTCATACATACCTGTTATCTGAGCTTCTTGGGAAGCTGAGCTGGGGAGTACAAGTTTGAGGCCAGGTTGGAGTTAACAATTTCTCAGCAGTTTTTACACTTACACATTTAGCAGAAACTGTACTTTGAACTTGGTTCCTTTCCCAGGCTAGTAACAAGCAGTAGAAACTTCCTGGTGGCGGTGGCGGCAGCACCCACCAGCCCCGTGAGTGCAAAGGAGCCGCCTGCCACTTCAGGGTCTGTGACCCTGAGCTGGGGTGTGGGCTAGGCGACTTGTATTCGGTCCTTGGAGGCTTTGTTTGTTTTAGAGAAGGCCTCGCTGTGTAGTTCAGGCTGGCCTTAAACTCACTTTAAAGCTCAAGCTGACTTCCCGCCTGCAGCAGTCCTCCCTCAGCCTCCCAAGTGTTGGGATTACAAGTGTGTGCCACCACACCAAGCTTTTTTTTTTTTTTTTTTTTTTGTGGGACTGGGGTTTGAACTGATGACCTTATACTTGCCAGACAGGCACTCGTGCCATGGAGCCATCTTCCTGGCCTCTACACCAAGTTTTAAATGCATTTGACTTATAATGTCTCTAGTTTCTGCTGGGCTCATTGGGGCATAACCTGATCGTAAAAGGAGGCTAAGGTCTGGCGTTGACACCTTGACATTTTTGGTATGTGGTACCAGGAATTGAACTCATGGCCTCACACTTGCCAGGCAGGCACTGTGCTACTGAGCTATATCCCCAGCCCGGCCTTGACATCTCTTATTCTTAAAATGCATCCTTTGATCGCACAATTAGTGTGGCATTTCTGTCCCACACAGTGCTTGCCCTTTTGCAGATGCTCAGCTGGCAGAAACATAGCATGAGAGTTCTCTATGGAGGCAGAGAACAGCCGCCTCGTGTCCACACGGATGGGCCTTTCAGATGGACGCTTGTCCTGCCCAGAAGCGCTCTGATGTCCTCTGGGCTTAAGACTCCCATGGCCAGGCTGGCTGTTGAAACATGTTCCCCAGGATTTGTTATTTGGTCCCAGTGACCCAACAGAAGCAGAATATTAAGGGTCTGGGGCTCACGGCAGCACTTTGCTGGCCTGTGACCCCAGAGCCCAGCCCGATTAGATAACTTGACTTGTCTTTTATTCAAGGATGTGACTACTGGATTACTTGTCCATTCACCAGTCACTATTCAGTCTTTGCCCTCAGACAACACCATTTTAGATATGGGAAATTAGTCATCTGAGTCTAGACAGAAAAATGTGCCACTCGCAGGTGGCACGGGGATAGTAATAAACTCATACACACAGGAGAAAACAAGGAAGCTATCGGAGAGCAATTGTGGAATAATGTGTGGCCTGGCAGCGTCTTGCTATGTGGCCTTGAACTCATGGCCATCCCAAGTGCTGGGACTACAGGCCTGCACCCCCACACCTAGCTGCAAACAAGGCAGGTCGAAGGAGCCACAGTATAGCAGAGATCTAAGGCAGAAGTGGCATCGAGACCAGGAGGGCCTGGCACACTGGTACATGCTTGTAGCCCAAGCTCCATGGGCTCACTCCCCAGTGTGGCCAAAAGAAAAAAGTCGGGACAAACATTGCAGGCAGTGGGCTCAGCCCTGGCTGAGACACATGGTCTAGCTCCGGGCTTTCCCCTGGGAGGAAAGGTGTCATGGGTGAAGGAGAGGAGAGGGCTGGTATATTGGAGCTGTGAGCCCCAGGCCGCCCTTCTGAGATTTCCCACATCTGGCTAATTCTTTTTTTCTTCTCCTGCAGACGACTTCGCAGAGGAGGAGGAGGTGCAGTCCTTCGGTTACAAGAGGTTTGGTGAGTTCGGGCTCTGTGTCTTCCCCTGTTCTGTGTGGGATGCAGTCACAGACCCTTGGAGGTGGGACTAAGCCCGTGGTTGGCCTTGGACCCCAGGGAGCATTGTGGCTCTGAGATCCAGTGTTGAGAGTTGAGATGCCATGGAACAGGTGGCCACAAGCCTCGGAGGGTCCATGGGACACGAGGCTCCAAGTGCGGGGAAGGATGTGGTGTCCGTGTGTCTGAATGCAGAGCAGATGGCCTGCCCCTAGGATGTCAGGAAAGGGAAATCTGGGGCAGAATTCGTGAGATTGCTGTGTTGGCATTTACTTACTTATGTAGGTTTTTTGAGGCAGGATCCCTCTATGTGGTTCAGGCTGGCCTTGAGCTCATGACTCATGGCAATCTAATCACCTCCACTGCAGTTGCTGGGATTAGAGTTGCGTGGCTTAGAAACTGCTGCTCCACACCTCCCTGTTGCTCAGGCCTGTGCTCATTAGCTTAGTATCCATCAGGGGATCCATCAGGGGATTAGGAGGGAGGGGGACTTTTCTACCAAGTCAATTGCGCGCAAGTGCTTTGGGACGAGTTGAGCCACAGCCACCAAAGATACCAACGTCTTGGGCCCTGAATGTCGCCTTCTGTGTGGCCAAGTTAAGAGCTTGCAATGGGTGGGTTGTCCCGGGCCACCCTTGTAGGCCCCAGATGCCATCATAAGGAGTCCTTAAAAGAATCCACAGCAGCTCAGGAGATCCGGACTGCAAGGAGCAGGGGTGTGGTGGAAGCGGGGGCTGGGGGTGGGGACAGGTAGGGCCTCATGGTGAGGAGTCAGGCAGGTCTCCAAGCAAGCAAGCAATGGGTTCTGTGGAGCCTCTAGACCAGAGCAGCCACCTGGCCGCTTTATAATAATTCAGACCACTGAGGCTGACTGCAGACTTGAGGCTTCCAGAGTGCAAAGAGAAGGAATTCATGTCATTGCACCACCCTGTGTGGGGCCCATCATAACAGAAAGAGAAGGAGGGAGGGAGAGAGGGGAACAGGGAGAGAGAGATAAAAAGAGAGACAGAAAGAGGAGACAAGGAGAGAAGAGACACAGAGACAGAGAGAGAAGAGAGACACACACAGAAAGAGAAGAGACAGGGAGAGGAGGAGGAGGAGAGGGGGGAGGAATATGAAAGAGAGAGAATTGAATGTATTTAATATATTTCCTGTTGCTTAAAAAAAAGATCCTGGCTGGACATTGATCAGAGTTAACAACCCCCAGCTGCTCTGGCTCCCCTGTTGTTGTAACATTTTTCCTTCTGGGAACACACTTCTGTGTTTCTTTCTGGGAAGCAAAGTCGCCTATGGGATGGGAATGCGGGGGCACCAAGCCCGCGGCGCTCCATTCATGCCCTGGCCCAGCAGCCGCTGCCCCCCCCAGCTGCCACTGCAGGCGGTCCTGTTTCTGAGGCAGCATCAGGTCCTCCTCTGCCTCTCCCTGAGAGTTGCTTAAGGTGGAAGTAGGAGTGAAGACGACTCAGGAATTAGGGAAGAAAATAAAACAGAAAACATGGAAAGACAGAGATAAAGAGGGGACTCGACAGTGCCAAAATAAGGCAACATAAATCAAGGTCTGTGTATTTTGGAAATCAGTGGACACAGGAAGCACCAAGAGAAAAAGTCTTGAACTGGACATGGTGGCAAATCCCAGCAATCCCAGCACTGGAGAGGATCACCCTTGGGGGGTTCAAGGCCAGCCCGGGGCACATAGCAGGATCCTGTTTCAGATAAATAAATAATAAAAATAAAAGACAGAAAGTTTCTTTAAGAAGAGTGACCTTGACCGGGTGTGGTGGTTCCTGCCTGTAATCCCAGCACTTTGGAGGCTGAGGCAGGAGGATTGGCAAGTTCGAGACCAGCCTGGGCTACAAAAGTGAGCTTAAGGCCAACCTGAACTGCATGGCGAGACCCTGTCTCAAAAGGGGGAAAAAAAAAAAGGAGAAAAAGAGTGACCTTGAGAGAAAATCCATTATTTAAACATTTTGTGCCTAGCTAGACGGGCAGGGATTTGGTGAAAAACACGCAGAGCACAATGTTGCTGGAGAGATGTTAGTTAACAGGTTAGATTATGCATGAGCATCGCCAGCTGGTGATAGGAGACAGAGCTTACACGTACTAGTGGAGAACAGAGACTGAGAAACAAGAGGAAAGGAACACCAGAGGACAGGGCCAGCAGCAGAAGCAGAGTACAGGGACTAGATGCTAAGAGCTGTGCCCGAGGTTGGGAACCATTGGGCCTCCGCTTTGAGGTGAAGTGATGTGATGGAAATCCGGAGAGGGGCTGGAAGCTGGGTGTGGGGAGCCCAGCACTGAGGCCGAGGCAGGAGGATCACTGAAAGCTTGAAGACAGCCTGGGCTTCAAAGTGAGCTCAAAGTCAGCCTGAACTTCATAGCGAGACCCTGTCTTGAAAAGACCAAAAACAAACAAACTAAGGTAGGGTTAGAGTAGGATTTTATACATAGCTTTTGAGATTATTTAAATCAGCCTTTAATTTTATAGATAGGAAGGAGAAACCTGGATAGACTATGTCTTTATTGAGTTGGCTGGGCTGCGTGAGAAGATTGTCCGCCTTCTAGCTGGTGTCCCGGGGAAAGGCCAGGATGGGCACCACAGTCTTGGGTGTGCACATGCACAAGCGTGCATGTGTGTGTGCAAGCGTGCTTGTATGCGTGTAGGCTTCCATTTGCGCTAACATGGACTGGATAGCACAGAGGTTAGCTGTTGTTGCATTTCTAATTTTAGGTATGTCTTGTTGATGCAAGTACAATAAACACAGCATGAGTCTGTTGGCCTACAGACCAGCCAGGGGTTCATTATCGTCTGTACAAGGGGACCATTGTTTTGAGGAGTCATTACTGGGTCAGCTTATTTCCAGAGTTATTCAAAAGTGTTTGCTGTGTAAAAACCAAGGCCGTTTCTATCGGAATACCCTTCATTTTCAAATTTGGTGTTGTATTATCTAAAGAACAAAATGTATGATCCTTTCCAGTGATCTAGTGTGATGTTGTGGTATTTTAGTACAATTGCCCCTTGTTTATTCATGGACTCAGTGTCGCATTTTTTTTCTCTAGTTTTCATCAGTTTTTTCCTATGTCAGAGTTGTTTGTGCCACTCCTAGAGTTGTGGGCAGGTGTCTGAAAAAGGGATAGCATTGGGTCTGATGTTTTCGCTACTAATTTGCTCCTGTCACAAAAGCTCCAGTGAGGGAAAATGTTGAAGAGTTAATTAAGTGAGCAATTTCAGGCTTTAATCAGGCTTTGGGGAGGGGGGTCAGCATTTCTTGGCCTACGTCTGTGGAGCTAATTGAGGTGAAACTGGGGTCACAATTTGGAAGAATTCCTTTTCTGGGGTGCTAGATACCAGTCTATCAATGTTTACTTTCCGTCCATACAATATGATAATATCCAATGGTTGTACCTTTCTACTTGTATTGCACTTACTGTTTTCTTCAAATACCACCTAGCACCCCAGAATCCCTCATCTTCATACGTACATAGTCCAGGGCAGAGAGAATTAGTGTCAGCCTGGTTGTCCTGGGCTGTCCCCTAGGGACCCACTTGGTGCCATATGTACTGGGGACAGTAGACTGACTTAGTGTGTCATTACTAGGATTGGGACCTCAGATGACAGGTGTCCACACTGGACCGACAGAGGGGCCAGGCTTGTGTGGGTCAGCCTGTGTGATCATGGGTAGACTTAAGTGACTTTGGGCAGCTGGGAACATTTGCTGATTGCATTTGACAAACAAAAGTTGGACAAAATTCCTTCTTTGGGACTCAGGGGTTTCTAATGGCTGTGGGAGACAAAGATCCGAAAAGTTGTAGACTCAAACAGAACACATTTCTATGGAGCAGAGCTCAAGGGTTTGGTGGAAATGAATCAGAATAGTTCTAAGGGAACTACTGAAAAAATATTTAGGAGTTCCAGGCCCAGCTAAGGCTGTCAGCAGATGCCTTTTCCTTTCACTGTTTCTTCTTTGAAGTATGTCCTTGGACAGTTGTATTGATCCGCAACTTCACAGACCCCTTATAGCTGTAGCTGTAGCTTCAAATAAGTCTGTTTTTATTTTTACCTTGGAAAATAATTTCAGATTTGCAAGAACGATGTCTTTTGTGTATGGAGAGCAGGTCTTGCAATATGTAACCCAGGCTAGCCTTGAGCTCATCAAATGGTCCTTCTGCCTCAGTCTCCCAAGTAGCCACACTGCAGTTAGATGCAGTTGCGCTCAAGATAGCAAGAGTATTTTTAACCATTCAACCCAGGGCTGAGTCTACTGATAGCACTAGGACTCAAATTTGGGGCCTTGTGCATGCTAATCTCTACTGCTGAGCTACACCCCAGGCCAGTGCAGAGAGGACACCTAGAAAGAGGCTATGGAGAAGATGCCGAGCTGATTTTGTGGGGCTACTCAAGGTAACCTCTCCCATCTAGGGGACTCCCAGAAAGTCTGGCTTCACCTTCCTGCGTAGAGAGGGAGCAAGCAAGGCGCTGTCCTGGTGCAACAGCCAGAAGGCTGAGCTCCCTCTCCCCAGCCCTAGGAGGCTGACACTTGGGCTGACCGCAGAGATTAGAATGCCAGGAATTTCCATCATTTCCTGCCTGGAAGGACTCAGCTGAGGCTCAGCTGTCAGCAGCACCTTTTCTGGACAGGAAGGGGTAAAAGAGGCAGAGGACTGACCTGGTTGATGAACAAGGGAAGGGGATAGGGTTTGACTTGGTGCCCTTTGGAGAGTTTCTTTGAAATGTTCAAAGCCATTTGTGTGACTTCACAGGAGGGGAGGGGAGTGGGTTTATTTATGAGATTTGGGAATCCCAGCAGAGTTGGTATTTCTGATTTCCCAAGAACGTGGTGTCAAATGACAGAAGTGGACACCAAAGAGATTCTCAGGCAGAGCTCATCTGACCTCCACTCCCCCACCACCTAAGCAGGGGAGTTCAGTCCTCTCCAATTTTCTTTTAAGTCACCTGAAGAGGTTACACAATTTTTGTCATTATCAGTAATAGAAATCTACAACTTTATTTACCAACAATGTGCACCCAGGTTTCTCTTCTTTTTTAAGAAGCCAGGCTATGTCTTCCCTGCCTTCCATATAATTTGAATTTTAAAAAAAACATTTTTGGGCTGGAGAGATAGCTCAGCAGTTCCTTCTTGGGTACCACATGCCATGCCAGCCACCAAAACAGGGCGCGGTGGCAAACACCTGAAATGCCAGCAATGGAGAGGCTGAGACAGAAGCATCAGCACAAGTCTGAGCTGTGTAGCAAGACCCTGTACCAAATACATAAAAATAATAATAAAAAATTGGGGAGCCTGGGTATGGTGGCACATGCCTGTAATCCCAGCGCTAGGGAGGCTGAGTCAGGAGAATTGTCATGAGTTCAAGGCTAGTTTGAACTACTTAGTGAAACTTTGTCTTAAAAAGGCAATTTTATTTACCTATTTATTTATTTATGTATTTTATTATTATTATTATTATTATTATTATTTTTTTTTTGTCTTTTTGAGACAGGGTCTCACTGTGCAGTTCAGACTGGCCTTGAGCTCACTTTTGTAGCCCAGGCTGGTCTCAAACTTGCACCGATCCTCCTGCCTCAGCTTCCCAAGTGCTAGGATTACAGGCGTGTGCCACCATGCCGGGCTAAAAAGGCAATTTTAAAAAAGCAAAAAAAAAAAAAAAATCATTTTTGTAGAAAAGAAACCAAAACACTTCCTTCTGGAGTACCTCCTACCTGCTGGGTCATTTCTC
Organism: Myocastor coypus; assembly: GCA_004027025.1. Classification (NCBI taxonomy): domain Eukaryota; kingdom Metazoa; phylum Chordata; class Mammalia; order Rodentia; family Myocastoridae; genus Myocastor; species Myocastor coypus. The sequence goes on along the minus strand of PVJA010050758.1, from coordinate 3,635 downwards.
ATCCACTCCATCATTTAAGTCTCTCAGAAATCCTTTGCTCTGCAAGCTTTGGCCAGGTTTGAGTGAAGTTGGAGCGAGGCCTTGGGTTCCACCTCTAGCATCAAGGGACACAGCCAAACCTGATTTCAGACTCCAGAGGCCTTCCACTGCCCCTGCACTGAGGCTTGCATAAATGAGTTCCTCCTCAGAGCACTCCAAGATCTTGAGAGTGGAGGAGTCCCCAAGGTGCGCCCTAACCACGCCTCTTGTTCCCATTTCCTCCTGTGCAGTCCTCGCATGGAGCCCTGGATTTTCCAACTACTCCCTCCCTGCCCGCCTTCCCCGTTTCCCATTCACTTGCAAATCCTGGCGAGGGTGTGGGAGGGAGGGGAGAAGGAATCATTTGTTTTTCCAGCAATTTGGTTGAAGCCGAATGTGGTTTGGTTTTATTTTTGGAAAAACTAAAGAAAATACACTGGGCATCTTTTTCTGTGAAGACAGCATGAAGACATTCAGTTGTTTGGGGGATTAGGTGGGGGTGGCAGCGTGGGAAGGAGCTGTTCTTGGGCTGAGCTCTGAGCCCAGCCGCTTGAAACACAGCTCTGCACCTTCCCTAAAGGACTGGAGTCCTCCGCCCTGCTGCTGGCATGAGAGGGCTGAGGCCAGGGCTCCTGCCCTCAGAGTGGCAGCGAGCAGGCGCCTGCTACTTCTCTCTGGTGCCTGCAGTGGGTGGCCAGGAAGCTGGGCTTGGGAGCAGATGGTCCAGCTTCCCGAGCTGCCTTTGCTTTTCCCAGCGAGTCACCAGGCCTCGCTCGGCTTCACTTTGCTCAGATGCAGGGTGGGATGGCAAGAACAGCTTCCAGGAAGGGCACGCGGGCAATGAAAGCCACGCCGGGGAGTGTGGGGGGCTGGGAGCCCCAGGCTGCCTCGACTTCTGCTCGTCCCACTCCCCAGGCCCAGTGTCCCTGCTTGGTGTAGCCCTGCTCTCGCCTGCTGAGGCCCTGTCTCCTTTCTGCCGCTGCCCTTCCACCTTTTCTTTTCCCTCCATCAGCTGCCTGTCCTCATTTCTTGCTCTCTGGCCTGCATCAAGGCTGCCCCTGGTTCAGGAAACACCTAAGGCATCTCTTGTTATTGCAGGGCCCTTTCAGAATGTAAAGGCTTGGCGGCCACCAGCAAGGAATCGGGCTTAAGGAGGGTGCGTGCCGTGGGGAAGGCGACCGTCAGGAGTCCGAGGAAGCAGTGTCGCCAAGGAAAGCCACGGCAGGGGCTGGACAGGCTGAGCAGTGCTGGGACAAGTGAGCTCCGGTGTCCCCGCCTGAGGTGTCTCCTGTGGCCCAGCTCCGTGAGAACCGAGCCTGTTGGTCCTTATAGCAGGACCCTGTACCTAAAAAGAGCTACATAAAGGGTCCCAGGGCCACGGCAGCAGTTGCAGGTGGGGAGAGACAATGGCAGCATCCCTGTAGGTTTCTGGGGAGCAAGCAGCTTCCAGAGCACACGCAGGGAGCCCCTCTACTCGCCTGCCAACCTCGCAGGACAGCTGATGGTCCTGTCCTGAGTTCTCAGGATGAGGACAGGCTCTGGTTGGCGTGGGCCAGTCCTGCATGGTGGAACACTGCGGGTGGTGCAGCTCCGAGCTCTCTTGCTGTGACTGGTGAGCATAATGTAGCTAGCCACGTAAATGCTACCAGCACACTTAGAATTCAACATTAAATATGCAATAATGAAGCCTCGCCCAAAAGTGACAGAATTGTATTATAATCCAGCCCATCAATCCGCATTTACTCCATCACTATCCGGCTCCTGCCCCAAATATTTCATTTTTAATATATTGTTTGTAACTTTGTTGTAAGTGAAGCTATGAAGGGCTGGACTGTCAGACAGGAGAGTTGTTACTTTATCAGAAGAGAAACCTCACGAAACAAGAAGCGCAGCAAAGAAGAGAATCAGTGAGTGAACAGAGGTTATTTTGTTTCCTAGAACGCACTATTCTCTATAGTGGTAAGCAGATTTTTTAAGGAACCTTTTTGATAAAAAAAGAGGAACTTAAGAAGACAGCCCCAGATCTTAATGAACACAGCTCTTGCCACATGGAACGTGGTGAAACTGCTGTCCTGAGTTGTCACTACAGAGACTTTCCCAATATTTCCTTTTTGTGGATTTTTCAATACTGACATTTTGCCCTTCTGGAGACAAGCTTTCCTTTTTATGCACTTTATTCCACTGACCTATCTCTGCGGCCCTTGTTTCTGAGCTTCCTGGGTTTTTTTTTTTTTTTTTTTTTTTTTTTTTTTTTTTTTTTTTTTTTTTTTTTTTTTTTTTTTTTTTTTTTTTTTTTTTTTTTTTTTTTTTTTTTTTTTTTTTTTTTTTTTTTTTTTTTTTTTTTTTTTTTTTTTTTTTTTTTTTTTTTTTTTTTTTTTTTTTTTTTGTCTTTTTGAGACAGGGTCGCACTGTACAGTTCAGGCTGGCCTTGAGATCACTTTTGTAGCCTAGGCCAGTCTCGAACAAACATGGATCCTCCTGCCTCAGCCTCCCAAGTGCTGGGATTACAGGATTACAGGTGTGCACATTTTTTTAAATTTTATTTATGAGTGTGGCTGTTTTCATGTGAAGCTCAGTTTCTTTTATATGCTGCAGATGATGGAGGAATCCTGACATGTCGGGAAAGTGGGAATTGAACTCCTAAGTTTGCAAGTTCTGGTGGAAATCCAGGCTGCAGTTCTGTGCCCAGCAATGCTCTGCGCAAGCTCTATTTTTTGAAATCAACTTTCTAGCATGTCTTTCTTGCTCTGTGAAATATGAACATGGAGAAATACGATAATGTCTGCTATTTCGTTTACTTCTAACTTCTTTTGGTGCTGGGACCCATCTATAGGCTTAGCACATGACCCACCGCTGTGCTGCTCCGCCAGCCTGGAGGCTGATAGTATGGATCTCCAGTCTTGGACGGGGTGTGGTGCCGCACACCTGTAATCCCAGCTCTTGAGAGGCTGTAAACAGGCAGATCACAATGAGTCCAACTAGTAGTGAGACCCTGGACACCCTGTAGGCCCTTCCCTAAAATACAATCCCCCCCCCCCCAAATAAAAGAACAAGCTTTTCCAGTCTTCTGTCTGAGGTCAAAACTACTGTATGAGATAAGCATGTTCTCCTCCTAGTTGGGTCTTAGTCTATGCTCCTAAGAGAAAGTTCTAAGGTCTCTTAGTTAACAGCACTAGGGCACTAGGGCTGTTTGATAAGGAATGTCAAGAAATAATGATTGTTCTGTTTTTTTTTTTTTTTTTTTTTTTTTTTCAGTAGTATCAGGGATTAAACTCAGGACCTTGCGCTTGGCAGGCAAGCACTTTTTCCTCTGATCTTTCTCCCCAGCCCTTGTTGTATTTATTTTTATTTATTATTTTTTTGATACAGAAGTCATATTGTTGACTGTCTCTTGAAAATAACTGAGAAAATATGAATACTTATAAATCTGGTACAGATTCCTTGACTGCCCTCCATGCTCTGTGAAACAGGGTGCAGAGATAATTAGCACAAAGCTCTGCTCCTTGACCATTTATTTTATTTATTATCACTAGCATTTATAATTCTTTTTGCCTTCTAATTTCTCAAAAGATAAGTTTTGTGGGTTTTTTTTTTTTTTTTTTTTTTTTTTTTTTTTT
>PVJA010050757.1:0-13148 GCA_004027025.1 Myocastor coypus | reverse complement strand
AAAAAAAAAAAAAGGAAAGGAAAAGATTATACTTCTCTTTGGACTAAGAGGAAGCAGATACATACACAGTCAAATGTTCTGCAATTGCAGTGGGCCACCAGTGAAGCTTGTAATGTTGGAGGCTATTGAATCTAAGCCTCCTAAAGCTCATCTCACCAATCTAGCTCTGCGTTTCATCCCGAGGGCTTACACTAACAACAGTTCTACAAAGTACTGTCTATGGTCCCAAACTTAATCCTGAGGGGATTTGACCCTGGAAGATACAAAAAAAAAATATTTTGTTTTACAGGTCTCGCTTCGACTTGCCCTTGACCACCCAGCAAGAAAAAAAAAAAAAAAAAAATGCTTAATTACAAGGCACTGAGTTTTCATATAATTTTACTACATGGTTTCTTTTGATTTGTGATTTTTAAAAATATACCTTGAAAAAACAGTATCTATAAAAATAAGTTTGTTTAGATTTTATGTATTGTATGTTATGAATGCTTGCGATTTCATTTCTTAAAATTATCAAAATTTTATGAAAATTTATGTCCCTTCAGAATCTAAGAATACTGATTGTTTTGTGACTTAAATATTATCTTCCCACTTAGCTCTGTCAGTTAAGGTTTTTGATACATAAATCAAACTTTTTGTAGGTTAAATACTCATCTGTGTGGGATACTGCGTAAATCCTAAAAGACTGCAAGGTGGCAATGTCTCGGGAACCCACCCCACCTCTGCCTGGAGATATGTCCACTGGTCCTATAGCAGAAAGCTGGTGTTATACACAGGTACATACTATTAAAAATGACTTCTTTAGTGTTAAAAATGGCTCCATTAGTGTCAAGCAGTAGTAGACATTTGTGATCTCCATCCTTAGGGAGTCTGAGACTGGCGAACCACAAGTTTGAGCCCAGACAACTTAAAAATAAAATAAAAATCACTGACAGTATAGGTTAGCAGTAAAGCATCCTGGGGTTTGATATTCAGAACTATTTAAAAAAAAATTACTCTCTTATAAGTTTTGTACTATTCTGAAACTATTACTTTGAGACATTCAGGCAAAATTATTAGAAGGGTTAAAAGAATGGGGCATAATGTGTTTAAAATATGAAACATTAAAAACACAAGAGTCATTATAAAAAGTAATTTTCTAAATCTCTTAGGTTAAAGTAGTAAAATTTTCGTACATGTGGACCATTAATAACTTCAGTTTTTGTCGAGAGGAAATGGGTGAAGTGCTAAAAAGTTCAACCTTTTCATCTGGTCCAAATGACAAAATGAAATGGTAAGACTTTTGTTTATGTTAGATAAATGTTTCTGTTTTAATGTGATCATCTGCTACTTAATAATCTGTTCTTACTGTTGCCTCCGAAGGGGTGGGTATTATACAATTTTATATTACATTGATAATAAGTGCTTAATAGTGTGGGTAAATTGTAAATAACCATGGGAATGTTTACATGACAGTTGTTTGTGATACTAACAGATGATTTCAGTGTTGTGTATCTCTTGCATGCTTTGAGTATTATATTCCTACAAGTGAGCCTGTTGTTTTATTTTAGGTGCCTGAGGGTAAACCCAAAGGGATTAGATGATGAAAGTAAAGACTACTTGTCCTTATATTTGCTTTTAGTCAGCTGCCCCAAAAGTGAAGTTCGAGCAAAATTCAAATTTTCCCTTCTGAACGCTAAAAGGGAAGAAACAAAAGCAATGGGTAAGTGATATGTAAGCTGAGTGAAGGAATCTGTGTGTGACTACATATTGTAACTTTCATACCTTTATCTAGAAAAGTTTGAGATTTTCCCCACTGAAGTGTGCTTAGCTCAAACTTGGCCATTATTTATATTGAACTATAGTTGTTCTGCTAAGCCCTAGAATTCATAAGGCATACCAAGATAACTAAACTTATAATAATATTTAACTGCTTGTTGTCCTAAAATGACATTTACTTATTGCTCAGAAAAAAAAAAAAAAAAAGCAGTTGATGTTAGGGCAAAGTGCATTGTACATTGCATGACAAATTTAGTAGATGTTCAATATCTATTTTTGGAAGGTAATAAAATCGGGAGGTCTATGTGCAGGAGACACCATGCTGGAGTATTATAGTATTACTTTTATTTTATTTTATTTTATTTTCCCTTTAGCTATCATAGGCTGCCTTAATGGTTGGTCTGGTGCATCTTGTGGAGCTGGGGATACAACAGTGGCCCCCGTACCAGACTGAATTTGCCTAAGCAGATGCTTTAAACATCTGAACTAACCTGAAAACCCCCTCTTGCATTACAGTTTTTTAAGTAGTGAACTCTACACTGAAAGTAAATCAGCTTTTCTTAAGACCTAGGATGTATTAAGTTAAGCCCAGGAGGCACGTGTATATATACATTTGTGTATAGCCCTAACAAAATTCAATGGCCAAGAGTTTCATAATAGAAAATATATATTATACATAGAGGAAAGATATGAATTGCTCCTTTAAATTTTAAATATGTTCTGGAAATGAATCACAGAATTAATATCAGTACAAAAATGTTTTAAAACTACATACATACTTTTTAATAGTATCATCTAATGAAAAGATAATACCAGTTCATATACATTTTCACGCTAACATTGACGATAGTGTATACTTCAGTTAGATTATTGGCTTTCCACCTCAGTTTTGCTCTTTACATCATAAATCATGAATACTGTCTATAGAGGATTTTATTTCTTCAGTAAGTATTTGTTTTACAGTACTTTGAAATTTGGAAATATTTACTTCAGATATTATTAAAGTCCTTTTTCTTTTTTTTTCAAGCACTGGGTATTAAACCCAAGGCACTCACACTTAGATATACCCCTCTTTTTCTGTTTTTTATTTTATTTTATTTTTTATTTACTATAGTCTTGGTTAATATTTTAAGTTGCCCAGACTATGCTGGAACTTGTGATCTTTCTGCCTCAGCTTCCTGGAGTGCTAGGATTACAAGCATTTGCCACCGTGACCTACTTATTTGACATCTATGAAAGTAGGATTTGTTTTGTTTTGTTTTACAGTTTTGAATGACAAGGGACTTTTCAACTATTTTCTAGTTCAAGCATTTTTCTGTATTTCACTTAGATGTAACACAGAATTGAGTGTTCCAGGAAAGTTTAAGACATTTAACACAGAATTGAGTGTTCCAGGAAAGTTTAAGACATTTAAAATAACCATTTTTGGTGCTGGGGTGGTAGTTCAGCATTGTAAGTGCCTGGCAAGGGCCAGGTTCTGAGTTCAATCCCATATATATATATATATATATATATATATATATATATATATATATATATATGTAAATCCATGTGTAGAAGATGAAATAAGAATTTAAGTTGTGTATCTGTGTTTGTTCATTTATTTATTTTGTGGCTGGCTTAGCCTGCCTAGGGGGTGGGGCTGATAATCAAACTGTGACCTCTGCGCTTGCCTAAGCAAATGCTTTAGATCACTGTGCTATCTTGCCGCCTCCTAAGTATGCGCTGATACCACATAACAAATAGTGTGCCTGTGGCCACATATTTTGGTCTTAATGTACTATCTTTTAGGGACTATGTTATTAAAACTCTCTTTCCACAAGATTTTACCTCAACCTTCAGAGATTGAGAAGTCAAAAATTGAGCTGACTATGGTCAAAATTTTAGTAGTAATTTCATTCTTAGGATTATTTATTTGTTTATTTATTGGTACTGGGAATTGAACTTAGCTCCTTGACCTTTTATGCTGGTGACTGTATCCCCAGCCACAGTTTGTTTATGCGAACACCTATCTGCAATTTTGATGATACATGCATTGGCAAAGTCCTGTCTTGCCATATTTCTCTATATCATAAAGAAAAATGTTTCTTGGATATTTGCTTTACTTAAACTTCCTGTTTTCTACCAGAAAGCCAAAGAGCGTATCGATTTGTTCAAGGGAAGGACTGGGGATTTAAAAAATTCATTAGAAGGGATTTTTTGCTTGATGAAGCTAATGGTCTTTTGCCAGATGACAAGCTTACATTATTTTGTGAGGTAAGTGTATATTTTACTGTTAGAGGTTGCATGGTTAGGTTATTGATGAAACAAAGATACAAACAACATTGAGTATTGGGTAAAACTTTAAAAATTGAAGATTTTGGATCCCAGGCATGCTATGCTGGCCCTGCCCCCTGGGTATGCTGAGATAGCAGTTGAGACGGGGCTTGGTGGCATGCACCTATAACCCTAGCACTTGGGAGGCTGAAACCAAGAGAATTACTACAAGTCAGATCTACATAGTGAGACTGTGTAGACCCTGTCCTCAATACATAAAAAAGAAAAGATTTTGTATGTAAATACTTGATCAGAAAAATGGACGAAATTCTTTTACAAATAGATATGCTCAGTTTGGAAAAAATTTCATGTATCTCTGGTTATAAATTGTACTTTTTATCATAGCATATACTAAATTCACCATTTTCAAGACCGTGAACATGCTTATCTTTGTAGTGAATCTTTCTAAATATCTTTTTTAATGATTGACATATAGATAGTTTCTTTAGGTTGGGCATATTAAACATTGTTACTCAGAGTTTGTCAGCTTGGATCCAAAAGTACAATACCTGAAAAAAATTGGAAAGGCTTATCTATTTAAGCAATTAATTAGATGAATATGTTAGCATTCTAAAAATCTCAAACTCTAAACTTGTGCACATGTATTTTGACAAATATAAGGTAAGCTTATGTTCATGAAACATGTTTTCAAAGTTACCAGTATTTCTCAGGCAAGTTGTTTACTTTTCTTAATGTTTGCATGTAAATTTGTTATTGTTAATATTAAGCACTTTTATTTATATGAGCTTTTGAAATTTGCCTCAGTTACGCTTTTCTTGTTGCTGGGACAAGTACCTGACACTCAAGATGAAGGAAAGAAAGATTTAGTTAGCTCACAGTTACTGGAGGTTTCAGTCCATACTCAGCTGACTCCAAGGCAGAGGGGCACATGGCAGAGAGCAACCTTTCATGGAAGCAGCAAAGAGCAAGAGAGCAAGGGAGGAGTAGCAGCAACAATGACTACAGAGAGCAGGTTTGTCTCCCTTAACTTGCATTCAGGCTGTAGCCCCAGGTTGAATGTAGCATTCACACCCATAATCCCAGCAATACCCATAATCTTAGTGGATCATGAAATAATCACAAGCTCTAGAAGTCTGCCCCATGACTGCATGAAGCTTTGAGAGGACAACTAGACACAAATCATAACAGAATCTATCTTTAGAATGAAGTCAAAAAAATAAACAAATAAAGGTTCTGAAACAAGAAAAAAATAAATAAATAAATTTTAGAATGAAGTCAAGGATTATGTTACCAGTACGGTTTTACTGAAATGTTCAAATCAGTAATTTTTATTTTTATTTTTTATTGTTTTTGTTTTTGGTTTTTCTTGTGGGACTGGGGTTCAAACTCATGACCTGCCAGGCAGGCACTTGTGCCACAGAGCTATCTCTCCAGCCCCCCCCCCTTTTTTTTTTTTTTGGTCTTTGAGATAGGGTCTTGCTATGCAGTTCAGGCTGGCCTTGAGCTCACTTTTGTAGCCTAGGCTGGTCTCGAACTTGCACCAGTCCTCCTGCCTCAGCCTCCCAAGTGCTGGGATTATAGGGATGCACCACCACACCCAGCAGTTAGTAAGTTTTTTCAGACAGCTATTTGATATGTGATCAAATTAACATCAAGAATGTTTTAATATTCAATGTAGATTGAAAGCAAAAGAACTTCCTTAAATGTTAAATTAGCTTTTATCTTTTTATAGAGTATAGAATAATCCATATGGTAAATATATGAAATTTCTTGGCAAGATTACAAATTAATTGTATACTTCTGAAATAATTGGAATAGGGTCCCAGAGAAAACATACTACATTATTTTCACTTGAATAACATAAACTAATATTTGATTACTTTTCCATAAGCACTATTACATTGATAAAGTGCACTGCACAACTCTCATTAAATAATTTGGAAAAAGTATTTGTTTCTAATTGGTACATTCAAAGTAGTATTCTAAAAAAATATATTTTTATTCAAAAGTTTCAGTAACCTTAATTTAGACTTCTCTAGAATTTATTGGTTATCTTAAATTTGGTTAATTTTTAAATTTTGGAATTTAAAAGATGGCTTGTCCAGCTTATGTAATCCATTTTAAAATTACCTAAAATACTTTCATGAGTGAATTTCTTTAGAAAATAATCTTTTTTTTCTTAACATTGCAGTAGTATTTACAAGTACTTTCTTAGGTGCCTTTGAACTGGAACCTAGATAAACAAGAAATTCAGAATTAAGGCTGAAATGTTTTTGACATGTATTTTTGAAATATGGTTGGTATCCATATACTATATTGTACAGGCTAGTGACCCTCCCCTCAAATAAAATCTTATGATGTGCATTTTTTTTTGAGTTGACATTGATCAGGTCTATTTTTGTATCTTGAAATAAGTATTTTTAGTTTGTTATTAATTTAGTTATTTATACTCTGGGCACCATATTTATCGTAGGTGGGCAAAAAAATGCTTTCAAATATTCTTCATGCCCTCCTTTCTTCTGTCCCTCTCATGGATGCCCTTCCTTCTACAGCATCTCCAGCACTGCTTGCAGAAGAGGAGGAAGCATTGCACTGCCCTACTCAAAGAACTGCCTCCTCCCCCTCCCCTGCAAGTGGTGCTGTAGACAGGTAAGGCAGGTAGGTGCTACCCTTTTTGTGCAAGACAGCTCCATCTTGCAAAGTCAATATACAGTGGTTGAAATAAAGACACAAAGCAATTTCAAGCAGCATAGACAGCTGTGTCTCCTCTATCCCATAATAATAATGGAGAGAGTGGAATTGAGGAATAAGTAGGAAACAGATTAATAGACTACTTAATAGAAAACTTAGATAATTCTTCCTTTGAACTTGAGTACATTTTTAAATACACTGAGATAGTCCTCAGGCCCGTGCCATCCCATGGCATTTGAAAAAGTATATATGTATATGTAAAAAATAGAAGGAGCTTTCCATAAATTTGACTTACTTTTAGGAACATACCTTTTTGCCCCATTCTTTATTTTTCTTTTTTGGCTAGGATATGAGATAGCCTTTTTGTTTTAAGATCTTTGCATTAAGGGGTAAAAGTTTGGTTTTATTTTCTATGAACCTTTTTCTAGAAAAATGACAATAGATTTCCTTATTTTTCTAACAGGTTTATAAAACTAACATCAATCTAGGATAGTAAAAAACTGTCAGACCCACCCTTCTAGAAAACAATGTAGAGACTCTTAAGGATCACCTATATTGAAGATCATGAGTGAGGTAATAGATGGTTGATTAGAATGATGACAGTATAGCATTGTAATAGGTAGCTTTGAGACTTCTGGTTCTTAGAAGTAGTTTGAAGAATTCAGATTTTAAAATTTGGAATGCAATACTTACCTTAGTTCCACATTAAAGGAGAACTAGATTTTTATGACAGTAGAGGGTTGGCTGATTATATCCTTCAAATATTCAGCTTCTGTCTGAAATCTCAGAGTTGAGCTAAAAACAGTTGAGAAAAGATCATCAAATGAGTTAAAAGAGGAAAGAATCTCAGCCTTTTTTCAGAATTTTTTATTCTAGGTTCCATCTATAATTGAATTGTTTTGAATATATAATAGAAATAAAGTTTTTATTATAGGTATCAAAAACTGCAGAAATTATTGCATAAATAGGTCTCTAATAATACTCTTGGTAGCATGAAATGTTAATTATCTTTTTCAGTTCAAAGTTATGGTAGCCATGATAGTACTGTGTGGATGAGTACATATATCCATAAATCGTTTTGAATTGTGATTGCTTACATCAAATATAAATCATAGTTAATCTATGCCTATTAATATATGTCTTTTATGTATTTTTGTTACCTAGTTTTTGCCAAATTTTTGCATTAAATACATTGTTTGGAATTAGAGAAGAGACAGTATCATCATATTTTTATAATTCTACTAAATACTTTAAGCAAGTAGTTGAAGAGACCCAGTTCTTTCTGTCTAAAATTTTCAAGAGTAACGCATAATATGAACAATTTTTGAGAATACCAGGAATCAAACTCTGACCTCGCATTGCTAAGCAGGCACTATGATGCTGAGCTATATCCCATGCCCAATAGAAACAAATAGACTTTCTATGTTAAAGAAACTAAGTTCTTGACTAAACCTTGAATATTAACACTAGAAGCTTTGGAGGTTATATAATAGTTTATAATGTATAGTGGAATAGGGCAATCAGTAAAAGATGAGTGAGGCAGTTTTTCTTCCTGTTCTGTAATTCTTACAATTTTACAGTCAGTTGTAATGATGAAAAATGTAGTGAGACAGCCACACCTTTATTGATGAGTTTATTTTTGTACATAATATTTTGTTCTTGTACTTAAAAAGACATCTGACAAAGTTATAGCAAATCGTTTCTATCATAATCATGTGTAAAGTGATACTGCTGGTCCAAGTTTTTTCCATTTCTCATTTATACTTTCTGTAACACTGTCATTGTATATCCTTATTTATGCTTTTTAAAAATGAATGAATGGATGAATACATAAAAATGAATGTAACTATGAATGGTACATAATGAATAATCTAAAACTTAGCTTAAAACAATAGGTAATATTGTACTTTTTATATAATTTTTAAGTTGATTTACTTTGAAACATTTGCTTATTAATTCAGGTGCTATTTGCTTTACTAATTATAGTATAGGATTTTGAATAAGATATAATGGAAGGCCTTTTCTTAAAAGTGGTATATTGCTCTTTCATTGATTTTCTGTGAAAGATTTTCATGTATTTAATTATTAGGGCTCTTTTCGTGGGAATTCTTAATTTTAAAATTTGAACTAAGGCCTGGCTGGGGATATAGCTCAGTGGTCTAAGTACCTTCCTGTCAAGTGCAAGGACCGAGGCTCGATCCCTGATACCACATGCCATATCATCCCCTGAATCAAGCCAACCACCAAAACCAGGTGTGGTAGTGCACCACCTGTATTCCAAGTGCTGAGGTGGCTGAGACAGGTGGATCACTACAAGTCCAAGCTGCAAAGCAAGACACTGTACCAAATGAGTAAATAAATAAAAGACTTGAAAGAACAACAACAAAAAAAACTTATTAAATTTAAACTAATTTTACTAGGCCTTAATATTTAAATCAGTTTTAATAGAGCTGAAACTTAGAGGGACAATAGTTTCAAAACTCGTAGTTTGTGTATTTTAATAATTTTTACCTGTATGGTATAATTTAAATGTTAATAGATCTACAGTTTAAGTGAGAAACAATAAAAATATTCTACCTCACAAAAATGCCATCACCTTGTTCAGATTTTATCTTTTTGTGTTCTTTTATTTGTATTAGTACCTTGTTCATATTTAATATCATATTATGACTATTCTGTTAAAGTTTTTGTAATTATAATTACATTTTCCAACCAATTGGTAAGTTGTTTATTTACCTAACATGTCACCATGAAAACAATCTCGTTTGTTTCAGATTTTTTCTACATTACATTTCTTAAAATTTCTCAGTATTAGGATTATTGACATTGATTTGTAAATGATTTTTAAAATACAGAATTTTAGCACGGATACATTAACTCTTAATCAGTCAAATTTTTTCTTGCTTTCCCTTTACTAGGTGAGCGTGGTTCAAGATTCAGTAAATATATCAGGACATACTAATACCAGTACTTTGAAGGTGCCTGAATGCAGACTAGCAGAAGATTTAGGTAATCTCTGGGAAAACACAAGATTTACAGATTGCAGTTTTTTTGTGAGAGGACAAGAATTTAAAGCTCATAAATCTGTACTTGCAGGTACTTTTTCTATTTTGCATTGGCATAGTAACTTTTTAAAACAAATGTGTGCATATATCATATATCACATACTGATATATGTGATCATCTTGTTCCAGCTCGATCTCCAGTTTTTAATGCAATGTTTGAACATGAAATGGAAGAAAGCAAAAAGGTAAATATGGTTTAAAGGTTTAATATTTAATTTGTACACATGTCAAATAATAGAATATATAATTTTTCTAACATGTCATGGTCTCACTGTTTCACTACGATAAGGGAAACCTTTTTTTAATTTTCTTTTTTTGTTGGTACATTTTAGATATACATAATAATGTTCATCATAGAAAATACGTATCTGGCCGGGCGTGGTGGCTCACGCCTGTAATCCCAGCACTCGGGAGGCTGAGGCAGGAGGATCGGTGCGAGTTCGAGACCAGCCTGGGCTACAAAAGTGAGCTCAAGGCCAGCCTCAACTGCATAGCGAGACCCTGTGTCAAAAAGACAAAAAAAAAAAAAAAAAAAAAAAAAAAAAAAAAGAAAATACGTATCTGTACATTATGTATCTTGCTGGTGCTTGTTTCTTCATTCCGCTCCTCTCCCTTCAAGCTCAGTTCTCCTTATTTACAAAAGCTTTGTTTCTATTTTTTTCCTTCCATTCTCTTTCTTTTCTTCCTTTTTTTCTTTTCTTCCTTCTCCTCTTTTATTCCCCTTGTCATTTGAAGATTTCCTTCCTATTTCCCAATATCTGTTATACATTCTGGTCCTGATTTATACTTCTTGATTTCTCACATTATAGAAACAGTGTTATTCACACCTGTGTGTCCAGTTTATTTCACTTAATATGATTTCAAGGTGCATCCATTTATAAAAAGGTAGATCTTTTAGAAACACATAGATAAGAAAAAACGTAGATGTAGGTATTCCAGGTAACTCTTTTGGTACTCATTTGATAGCTAAATAAATGAGTACTAGTAGTTATCAGGAAGGACTTCTCAGAGACTAGAGATGTATCTCAGTAGCAGAGCATGTCCCTAACATATATAGGACTTCAGGGTTTGATTTCCAGCACTGAAAAAAAAAAAGTCTATAGCTAATTGAGAGGTCTTGAGGTCTTTGGTGAAGATGTATCTTTATCTTTATAGACTTGGGGGATAACTTTGGAATTTTTTTTTTCCTAAGACTAAAGGAAATCTGTATTCTTTTCATCACCAAAAAAGAGGATATTCATTTTAACAAAGATGTAGATTATGTGTGTTATTTATATACTAACTACAATCAAGATACTACATATCTGTCTCCTCTAAACATTAGTCTTTCACCTGGAACTTTTAAATGTAGCTTATAGATCAAGTTAATTGTTTTCTGGTTGCATCATGTGTGAGTCTTAATGTTCCCACTGGACAGCTCCAGAATTTTTCGCATATTTCACTTTACTCTTTTTGTAGAACCATTTGCTTAAATCGTATCTTTTTTCTTCTCATGATTGATCTCCCAAGGTTACCAGAGTCACTTCCAAGTTGGAGGCAGTAACAGTGATGTCACAAGGAGGGGTCTGAAAACTTCAGTATTATTTAGGATTAGAAATTTAGTTTCTTTGTTAATCTCAAACAAGAAATAGACTACAAATAGATAGAGGAGAGAAAACATAATTAGTACTCTTGGACATAATAAGCATGTCTCAGGTAAGCAAGGAAGTGCAGTAGATAATACAGCATCATTTTTGCAAAAGACTGTGTAGTTTGTGATCCTCCATTCAGTTAACGACTTGCCACACTGTTTCACATTGTTTTAGGAACTAGAAATTCAAGGAAAAAGTAGCCATTTTCCTTGAAGGCAGAGAACAGAAACTGAAAATAGATGTATTCTGTTTGTCCTACATATTTTTACTTATTCTTTAATTATTGAGAAATTGGGGCTTATATTCCTGCATAGTTGTGGTTCACTTTGTCTCAGTTTCATAGTGTACCATGTACTCTTCCTATTCATCTGATGTACTTTGCTTGGTTAGGTTCAGAAGTGAAAATTTACTTAGTGTTAAACTAGAAAATTTATTTATTTGAATGTTTAAAGTATCTTAGTGGAGATTTGGGTTTTTTATATTCCTGTCAAAGACTCATGTTGGCTCATTTATACGTATATATGTATATATTATTTAACATAACTTTTTTGTGTTGTTTTCAATATCAGAATCGAGTGGAAATAAATGATTTAGACCCTGAGGTTTTTAAAGAAATGATGAGATTCATTTACACAGGGAAAGCACCAAATCTTGATAAAATGGCTGACAACTTGCTGGCAGCTGCAGACAAAGTAAGTAATTAGGTTGAGAGTATCCTCCAGCTTGATGTATATAGAAAGATGGCACCATCAAATAAAGACTGCAAACAGCTTGAAATAGTGAATCGTCATACTACTCGTCAGTGGCCCTTGAAAGTATAGTAAGATAGCAAATACTAGGATAAGTTGGAGATTATATTGTTTAAGAAATGGCAAGAGGTAATACTATCTTTAGGAAGAATTTTTTATGAGGGATTAAACTATAGACTCAATGTTATTAAATATCTTCTTTTAGGAATATGCAACACAAAGTTTATTACAGTTGTAAGATATTCTTAGTATTAACATACAGTGCATGCACATTATTTTTTAGGAGAAAATATGTAATTCTCTGTATTCATAGATTCATATCTAGTGTGACAACACAGAAAAAGAAAAAGAATGTTAAGTTTTATAATGTTCTATTGCAATGGTGATGTCTTAAAGGTAGGGAAACTGTAAAAATACCAAAAAATCTTAGAGCCAGTGATTCTATATCTGAAAGGTACAGTTGATATATATGTGATATATATATATATATAGTGAGATTCTATAGAGAATTCTCAAAATTTAATTATAAAAACACAGTTGTTTTGCTAAAAGTGAATGACAGGTTCAAATAGTTCCTTTCTAAAATGACATCAGTGTATTGAGAGATGCCTGATATCATTATAAATTAAAATGAATCTATAAGTGTAACTTAATTATTAATAATATATCTATTAATAATGGCTAAAATTACAAAGATCATATCAAGCGTTATAAAAAATATAGAAGAATTAGCACATTCAAGTACTGCTGATGGAATATAAAATGATATAACTCCCTTTCAAAAACTGTTTGGCAGTTTCTTATAAAGTCGTATTTTAAAAAAAATTTCAAATTTAAACTTACTGTATGATTTAGTGGAGCCAATTTTAAGTTTTTACTCAAGAAAAGAGAATCTATGGTATAGGACTTATATATGAACGTAGCAGCTCTATTTGTTTTTTTTTTTTTTACCTTTTTTTTTTTTTTCCATTTTTTTTTTT
>PVJA010050756.1:0-13141 GCA_004027025.1 Myocastor coypus | reverse complement strand
GGCATTTCTACAAGTTGTGTTTTCCATATGGCTTATTGGCATGTTCCCCATCAGAAATGATTTTCTATGTTACCTAATATTTCACACTGTATTGTTTCTTCTGGGAAGAATTTTTATCATTAGGAAAATAACTGCATGATTTCTCTCTCTCTCTCTCTCTCTCTCTCTCTCTCTCTCTCTCTCTCTCTCTCTCTCTCTCTCCAGATAGGTAGATCGATAGATAGATAGATAGATAGATAGATAGATAGATAGATAGAGATATCCATCCCTCTATATGTCTCTCTGTCTCTGTTTTCTTTCTCTCTCTGTCTCTTTCTGTCTCTGTCTCTCTGTCTTTCTCTGTCTCTTTCTGTCTCAGTCTCTTTCTGTCTCTTTCTGTCTCTTTCTGTCTTTCTCTATGTATGTCTCTCTCTGTCTTCCTGTCTCTATGTCTCCATCTCTTCCTCTTTGTCTCTTTCTTTCAAAAAACTCAAGAGCAATAGAAGAAATCCATAGATAAAACATTTACTTTTATATATCCTTAAAAATTACACTATATAATTTCCAAATTTGTATGAAAAGAATTACGTATTCCTGAGCAAATGGGGATTTTTAAAAGAAAATAATAAGTCCCTAATTACATCACCATGAGAAGAACCTTCTTGGCTAATTCTTTAAGAATTATTTATATTGGGACTACCCTTTTCCTTTCTGTTATAAATAAGTTTCCATAGTTTATAATGAAGTTACAGAAGTTAATACTGAAAAACAAAACCATAATTGTAATAATTATCCCTGGGATAATAATCTGATTATAAATTATAGCATCTTTTCTTAAAGTTAGAAAACCAAAGATAAAATCACAGAAAAGAAGCAACCCTTAAGAACAAACACATGTTTTTCTATAATTTGCACAAAATTGCAAGTCACAGACAGATATAATAGTTCTTTAAAATACTACAGTTTTGGGGCCTGTGAGATAGCTCCGTGGTCTTAAGCACCTGCTTAGGCAAGCTTAAGCTAGTGCACAGGGACTGTGGTTTTATCCCTGGCACCACATGCTGCATCAGCCCCGCCCCCAAGGTGGACTGAGCCGGCCACAATAGATAGATAGATAGATAGATAGATAGATAGATAGATAGATAGATAGATAGATAGACAGCAAAGTTTTAAAAACTAAACAATAAGGTGTCACAATAAGCCCCATTGTAAGAAAGTAATGAAGAATCGCATTTTGTCATTCAAGGCCAATTGGAGTAAATGTCACCTCTAATTAGATGGCAGTGCCTAAAAGAGCAGCTTTATAATAATGAAAGGTTCTGCAAAGCAGTCGAAAATCCAGTTGTGAGATCCCATTCTACGAGCACGGTGTCAGCGCTTTTCTTTTTGCACGATCTAATGATGTGCATGGTGACACCAGCCCAGGGTTCATGCAGTCACTGTCTCCTCCAGTCATTGATTCCCAGTGGATTCTGCAGTTTTATTACTGAGGAGGCCAGATGACCAAATACTATTTTAAGGAAAGCTACAACGTATGGTACATATTAGAACTTACATTCTCAACAACACTGTGCGATCTCTGTTGTATCACAGAGGCCAAGATATCATGTGGTTTGCTAGTTTTTCAGCCTTCCTTGATGACGCATCCTTCTATCTCCTGAAGTGTAAGCCTGCATCAGTCTATTAGTCACCGTCTTGCATCTAAGGACTCCTCCAGGCCCATGTCCAGGGAAGGCCTGCAGAAATATTCCTCTCACTTACCTTGCTAATATGTTCTAAGCCGAGCTTAGGCAGATGCAGCAGCCAGGAGTTCAACACCCAGCCTGCCATGCAGCCCCTGGGGGGCACTGAGATGGAAACTGAGGCTGGGAATGATGACGTGAACCTGTGATCCCAGCTCATGGGAGGCTGAACACAGATGGATCATTATGAGTCTGATCTATGTAGTGATACCCTGCAGACCCTCATTAAAGAATACAAAAAAGCTAAAACACTAATATACTCTAAGCCTAGAAAACATTATTCCAAATCCTGCATTATTAAATACTTCCTGAGATAGCCATCAGTAGAAGCTAGATATATCACAGTGTCACTGGGAATTGCTTCAAAACAAAGAGACTGACTTTAGTACTTCCGAAATTATTAAATTGAAAGGAACTGGAAAGCTCATTAAGTTTTGGAAGACAAGGTTTTGCAAGCCCTCTGTAGAAGCCCAATTTGGAAGAAGAAGAAAAAAGACAATTTATTAAAAAAAATAAATTTTAAGCAGAATCTTATGAAGTCTGACCTTTAAAAACAGAATTGAATAATCAGTCTAGGAAGTATTTTGTACTGATAAATTCTCCCAGCTCTACAGAAGTCCTTGTGTTGCCAGCCAATGGAATGCTTATCTGACCTGACTGGCCCTGAAGCTGCTTGCTTGCTTGCTTATTTATTTGGTACAGGGTCTCTCTACACAGCTCTGACTTGTAGTGATCCTCCAATCTTAGCCTCCCCAGTGTTCCTCCTCAGTGGGGCAGAGGACTAGAATTCTCCACTGTGGTGCCAAGGAAGCCAAAACCCCACAACCTAGACCTGTAGGCACAGAGATGCACCGCAACCCTACGTGGCTGGCAGATGCCCAAGTCTGACCTCCAAAGGTTCTATGATGTGGAGAGTTTAGTTGGATCAAATTGAGACACTTGGACAATGCCAGGTCCCTCCCTCTTCAAAAAAACTAACAAAGGGTACCACGGGGGAATTCCACACACTGGCTTAGACTCCGTGGCTCAGCCCGGGAAACTTGGGCTCCAAAAGTTACCCACACTGAAAACGCTCCCTGTGTGCTGCTGTGTTTCTTAAATGCTCCAACTTTTTCTCTCATAACCTCAAACCACCCAAACCAATAATGGTCTGACACTGCCTCAATAAAGGAAAATGAGGAGCTGAGGACGGGTCAGGTTCAGAGGGATTTCATCTTCTTGCAATGCATATGCGTATCAGAAGCATATTCATTTTATTTCCTCAAGAATGCTTTTAACAATGGCTGGAGAGTTAGCTCAGTAGAATAAATGCTTGCCTGGCAAGCACAAGGTCCTGAGTTCAGTCCTTGGTACTGAAAGAAAAATGTTTTTAATGAACTAAAACAAATAGGCTTCAAGGAAACTGTCTTCTCTGCTCTAGATAACCCTTGACATCCCAGGTTAGGCAAAAGAAGCCCACCCTGGACATAGAGGTCTCCCCAGAGGGCCAGCAATGGGCTAAGTATTGAATCTGAACTTAAACAGTCTGTGCCCCTCTCAACCTAAGCAATGAAGTGGGGTGCAAAATGAATGTCCAGCCTCATTAATGGAGGCTGAATTGTTCCTGCCCAGGAAAATTCTTGAGGTGGAACCCTAATCCTCAGTATCTCTAAATATGACCTCAGTGAGGAATAGGCTTACTACAGAGGAAAGTAGGTAACATCAAGCCCTAACTCAGCAGGCTGGTGTCCCTGGGAAATTTAATTTGGGTGTGTGAGTGCACACACACACATACACACACACACACACACACACACACACACACACACACACACACGAAAAATCCAGGTGAACGTGAAGGCAGAAATTGCAGTGACCAGAAGAAGCCAAGTGGCCACAGAGATTCCCAGCAAGTGACCAGAAGCTCAGAGGTGCAGGGAGCAACATGTCTCTGATAGTCTAAAGAAGAATTAAAGCTGATGGTGTCTGCAGCTCAGCCGTTGAGTCAACAAAACCAACGGACAGTGAAGCTTTGGGCTTTTAATCTACCTTTTTTTTTTTTTTTTTTTTGACCCTTGTGAAGTGTTGGACTTCAGGAGTTGTACACATTCAACAGTTTACTTCTTAAACAAGCATTTAGGCATCTTGAGTGCTGTAGCCTGAGATGCCCTGAGCTGAGGTAGGGCGAGGCTGGGGATCTTAGTGCTCTTGGCTTCTGCCACCCAATACAGTTTCCACTGATCACACCAGCTACTGAGTGTGTGAGGTGTTTTTTGGAGCCCAGAGTGCACTCTGGATTGCAAAAACAATAAGAATTTTTTTTTAAAAAGTATCTCATTAATGCATTCAACGTTTTGTTTTTAAATGATAGTATTACTGATATAGTGGGTTACAGAAAAGACACTATTAAATGTAATTTCACCTTTTTTTCTATTAAAAGTATTCAATTCAGGTTCTAGAAATGTTTAGATTTTACATGTAGTTGACACCATATGGCTGCTGGAGCCTCAGGCTCTCAGGGCAGGGCTAGACTTAGCATTAAGTTCCCAGACTATGTTAAAACAACGGGAGAAACATCTTCAAAGTCCATTGGGATGAGGGTAGCAGCTCTAGGCAAGCCAAAAGCATTGTGTAACAGAGGAGCAGAAGGTGCCAAGTCCCAGCTACGCCTTCTTGGAAAACTGCACTTTACAGCAGGTCTCAGTGGCAGAGTATGAGGGGAAAGGGAAGCCAATGGCTGCCTTTGAGGAATGTATGTAGGCCATGAGCCTGGACCCCGACTCTTCACGTGTATCTATTCCTTTGATTTTCACTGCCCCTGCAAATTAGGCACCTGTCATACTTTCTTTCAAAGGGGAAAACTGAGGCCTGAGGTGTTATTTGCCCAGGACAGCACAGAATGGACTTTGGAGAGCAGAGGAGAGCTTGTATATCACAACCAAAATACAAATTAAGCAAAGAGGCAAAAAGATATGTATTTATTACTCCTGAGGATGGTAAGGAGGTTGAAAAACATTTTGAGCAAAAGTCTGGGTAGTTACATTTGTGTTTGGAGCAACAGAAGCTCTATAGGTAGAAAAGAGTGATAGGGGTAGAGGCTGTTTGCCCAGACTCCTGGCCTTGATGCGAAGAGTACTCTGGAGCATTTCTGGGAGCTGTAGTTCTGTAAGTGGCATCTCGTGGACCAAAAAGAAATTCAGATGTCTGGAAGTGGACAGAGCTGGTCCAACTGAAGCCAACGTGTGGCTAACCTGGACCTCTTTCTTAGCTTCTTCAGGAGCTGCTGCTGCTATCTGACATCAGCCCGTCCTTGGCAGGCCACTCCAGAGCCTGGGAAAGCCTGGTGTCAGCAGCACGGTTGAAACAGAAGGAATAAGTGGGACATCTGCCTTGGAGCCCCACTTCTGGGAATGAGGGGCTAAAGGAGTGGATGTGCACAGAATCTAGCCAGGCTCTCTGCTCAGCTTCCAGAGCTTTCTGGGGGGCTTTAGGCAGTACATGCCTAGGGTCCTCCAGAGCTAATTCTGTTCTATTGTCTGAATTTTGTGTTATTTCTAACATCTAGATCAGTGGCTCTCAACCTTTCTAATGCCGTGACCCCGCAATACAGTTCCTCATGTTACGGTGACCCCAAACCAAAAAATAATTTTGGTGGCTACTTCAAAACTGTAATTTTGCTACAGTTATGATTCAGAATGTAAATACCTGCTATGCATTATGTATTCTCATTGCTACAAATCAAACATAATTTAAACATAGTGATTAATCGCAAAAACAATACTTAATTATAAGTTGAGAAATATTTATTACTAATTCCAATAAATAACATTTCACCATGGCATAGCATGAGTTTAAATATGTATTTTCCAATGGCTTTCGGTGACCCCTGTGTTTTGGTTGTTCAACTCCCACCGGGGTCGCGACCCACAGGTTGAGAACCGCTGATCTAGATTGCGTCATATCATTCTATCAAAAGTAATAGAAAAGAAGTATCTCTAAAGAAGCAATGAATAAAGCAATTCTGCATATAATAGCACTTACAGTGTGATGCGTTGAGGCTCACAATTGTTTGGATTCTAAGGTTAGAAGTTCGTCAGTCACCAGCAGAAGATTAGATAGGTCATCTCCAGAATATGACCTCAGAGTCGCTGATGGCCCCACAGAAGTCCCCAGCTACCTTCTGCTGATTTGCGAAGCATGCGGTGCAGTGAAGGATCCAGCTCTTGGTGTTCTGGTCCTCTGAACTTGAATTCCAATTCTGTGGCTAGGTCAACCTTTTTTTTTTTTAAAGAATTTTTTTTTTTTTTTTCTGTTTCAGAACTTTTGTTTGTTTATTTATTTATTTTTATAGCCGGCTCAGCCTGCCCTGAGAGCAGGGCTGGCGCAGCATGTGGTGCCGGGGATCGAGCCGCGGACCCTGAAGCCGCCTAAGCTTTCCTAAGCAGGCGGTTTAGACCACTGAGCCATCCCACCGGGCCTAGAAGGTCAACCTTTGACAAATGTCTTCTTTCAGCCAGAAGGGCCTTGTTCTCTTAAACACAGACATTCTTTGGAAGAGTTTCTGGCATGGTTTTTGTACTCAATTGTTAGCACCAGTGTAGCCTGTCTCATTAAACATAGACCATGTGGTTTAAGAATGAATAATAACTAAAGAGAAGAAATGATTGTTGAGTGATTGATCACATTTAGGAAAAGACAGTGCCAGCATTAACCAAACTGCTCACCAATGTGGTAAAGCCCAAGTTCTGAGCAAAGGTCATGGCTAATATTAATAAGGGGAATTGTGATGAAACTCCACCTAGTGGGCAGTGGATTCCAAAATATTCTTGACCCCTCGGGCTGAGGCTTTGCTGTGGAACACTGATCTGATTTCTAACACCCATTCGTCTCTGTTCATTACAAAACCCAGGGTTGGGTGACCACAGCTGCAGTAGTTGTGTCTAAATCTCAGACTGTGGCTCACACCGAGCTAACCTTGTGTTCAGATTGGCAGGGGTAATGCCATGGCATGCGTATTGGTAGACCTGAAAGCTCGCAGGATATTGAATCTAAATATGAATAAGACCCATAAAAGCCTTTGTCACACCTGACCTGTGTAAGTTGCTGAGTTCCTTAGGGTAATGTAAAGCAACTTCCTGCCTTAATGATTTGGGGGTGGCGGAGAGGAGACCAGTGACAAAGAGAAAACGGGAAACGCTCGATGACTGGAAAAATAATTCTCATATCTATAGCTCATATTCTACAAACGGAGGAAGGCTTGAAGTCATTTTTACAGCTTTTGTTCTTTTTGGTGAGCAGAATTAAACATTTATTCTAAGCAAAGGGGCAGGAGTATATAAATAATGAACTTTTTAAAAAATAATTTTCATTGCTTCAAATGTTCTAAATTCTAGGATTGTGCTAGCCATATGTTCCTTAGGGTAGAACCCAATTTAATGTACTACTTTGATAAAAAAAAAAAATAATAATAATAATAGTTTGGAATGAGCATTTCAAATCTGAAGTTCTAGCCATGCCAGCTTCTGCTTATGCTAAAATGGTCCATATCTAATAAATTGCTTTTTTATTATGTGGAAACAATGTTTTCCTTGAGTAGGCAGCAATTCCAATAACAATGTTGTTCATCATATTTATTTGCTTATTAAAAATAAGCATAAAATTTAAATTTCTCAAGGCTAAAATCATAAACTTCAAATTAGCGTGTCTAAATAAAATTTTACTGTACCGATTTCTAAATGTGTAGTACTAAATTTTAGAAAAAGCTATCATAATTAAAATGGGAATAGCAACAAAATAATTTCAAGAATACTGAATTAAAGGTCCAGCTTCATCCCAGAACCTACCAATTATGTTTCTGTACCTATAATAGCATCTAAATGATGATAATCCAATTATGAGCATAGTGAGATGCTCATAATTTGTCAGATTCTGTTTTAGGTGCAAAAGTGGAATCAGAACCTCAGTGTTCAGGACTACAATGAGCTTTAATCTTCACTGATTCTGAACTTGCATTAAAAAGTGAATATGGATATAATCATTATCAACACGTGAGATAATGTAACCCTATTGAACTTTTGTATCCTGTAACAAATACCCCTCCAACTCTCAGTGTCCTAAGCCCTGGTAATCGGCACTCATTTCCATTTTCATTGTCTCAGCATGACTAGTTTCCAAAAGCAAATGAGCCTTTGTCATTCTGGGTCCAATTTATTTCAGTTAACATCTTGTCCTCCAGATTCATCCATGTTGCCGTAAGTGGGAAGAATTCTTCCTTTGATAAAGTTGAAAATCGTTCTGTAATATACCCCATTCTCTGTATCCATGGAACTGCTAATGGCCATGCATGTTAATTACATGTAAGACTACAGAGGAGGACAGGCGTCTCCCTGACGCACTGATTTAGTTTCCTCTGGACACAGATCTAGTCATGGGATTGCTGGACCATACGGCAGCTCTACTTTTAAGTTTTGGAGGAGACTGCACAGTGTTTCCCAAAATGGCCACACCAATACTCATTCCTCCCAACTGTATGGGGATCTCCCTTCCTCTCTCTGTCTGTGCCAACGCTTGCTATCTTTTATTCTTTCAATACTAGCCATTCTATGAGGCACCGGAAGAAAACCTTTGTGGTTTCAATTTTCTAAATCTTGCAAGAGAATAGATTTAAACTAATCTTATGACAATTATTATGCCAGATAATGCATATGTTTATTAGCTCAAATTAGTCATTCCACACACAGATACACTTTCTAAACACCATGATGTATGTCATGTTATCTCTTAAAATAATTTTAAAAAAGAAGAGCCATAGAATGTAGCTAACTCTTAAGTCTTCCTTTTATTTTTTTATTTTTTTTATTTTATTTTATTTTATTTATTTTTTTTTTTTTTTGTCTTTTTGAGACAGGGTCTCGCTATGCAGCTGAGGCTGGTCCTGAGCTCACTTTTGTGGCCCAGGCTGCTCTCGAACTCGCACCAATCCTCCTGCCTCAGCCTCCCGAGTACTGGGATTACAGGCGTGCGCCACCAGGCCCGGCTAGGTCTTCCTTTTAGATAGATATTTCCTTACATTTTTTTCTCTTAAGCTGTTCATTCAAGGCCAAATGAAAAGAATTTCTAGGATGGCAACTAAGGCCACACAATGACAAGGACGAGGCAAAAGTCTGGTGTAATATTTTACGAATCTTACAAAGTTTTCAAATGATCCAACCTTACTGTAACATATATACTTAAGGGATAAAAACATTTTATTAAGAAAATAGTTGATAAGAAAGCTATATGAAAGTGTTGGTTATTATTAGTTAATACAATGTAAAGACATCGAGTATACGTGTGACACTTTTGTAGCTCCGTTTTCAGAACACATGTGTGATTTCTCATTGTAACCTCTAAATCAAACTACTGAAAACTTAGCAGAAAGCTTTAAATGTTTTGAATAAAAACCATAAATTTTCAAGGCAAAATATGTTCAGATTAGTATTTAATACCCAATTGGGAATGCATAAATAAAATCAAAAGGCAACACTTTTCCCCCGATTGCTTTATGAATATTAGCTTTGCCCAAGTATACAAAATCTAGTCTTAATTCACTTTCAACAAACATGATTTATTTGCAAGTGTTTAAAATAAGGTGGCTTAAATTTTTCTTACTTTAGGAAATTTGATTTTACCTCTTCTCTTATTTTTTTCCTAACTTTAGGTTTTTGTATAGCACATAATTTTCTTCTGGTGGCTGTTTTTCAGTTGTCACCTCTTCAGAAGAAAAAGTTTTCAAGCCAAACAGTGCATCCTATAGAACAGTTCTATGGAGCAAATCTTTGCATCCCATGGAAAAGTTTCTTGAAGATCAATCAGAATTTGAGGAGTTACCTGTGACAATTATGGAGACCTTCACCTCTTGCCTTCCTCCTAAATTAGGTTAAGTTATATGGAGGGGAAAGAAAGAGTATATTTTTGAATATCTAAGAAATAGTAATCTATAAATTAAGGCATCACAGTGTCTCATCTGCCTAAGAAATATTAAGGTAATCTACAATGTTTCCCAGTCTTGTCAAATTTTACATCAATGTATCATGAACCAAATGCAATCTCAGATTCAGAGCACGTCGGCTCTTCTCTCTTACAAACCAAGGCTGTACAGAATGTGTCATGTTAACTGTTGACAGGTAAGGCAGGAAGGAAGGAAGGGAGGAAGCGGGAAAGAGGAAAAAAGGGTGGAAAGGAGGAAGAAGACAGAAAAGAAGGAAGATGGAAAAATTGTTTTCTAAAATGTAAACTTGGGGAAAACCCACCTAAATTCATATGCTTTGAAAGGTCCAAATGGTGAAAACACAGTCCCTCCAATTGCTCCCTCATTCTCTCTCTCTCTCTCTCTCTCTCTCTCTCTCTCTCTCTCTCTCTCTCTCTCTCTCTCTCTTCTTGAAATAAACAGAAATAACTGCATGGCAAGCATGTTGGGATTTGCTAAATTCAGGAATCTCTGAATCCCTTCCTCTGCATCTCTGTGGTACGGTGTGCTGCTTCAGTTGCGTGTCTTACATGGAATATTGCTCTCCTTGATTTCAGTGGTCACAATTTTTTGGTATTAGATAAGGACAGAGGTTTTTTGTTTGTTTCTTTCTTTCTTTGTTTTTTCAGTAGAAAGCTATTTTCTCTGAGTGTCAAAATACTGTTGGAGATATTTAGGATCAATGTCAAATTCATCCTGCACACATAAGTGCATGATTTTGCCCCTGCCATGTTTCTTAATTTTTTTCTGCTTTCTTTCTCTTTGTTGTTTAATCTTTAAGTTCTTGATGACCATTCAGCCGTGCTATGCCTTTCCATTTTTATTTCTTCTTTTGTGCCCTTACACTAGGGACACTATCCTATATTTATACATGTAGATGTGGTTTATTTCACTTATGAGTATATCTTCAATATACACCCAATTTTCTGTAAAGTCTTCTAATTTATCATTCTTAATAGCTGAGTAATATCCCATTGTATAAAAACACCACATCTTTTTCAAGAATTCTTCAGATGATGAGCATTTTGGTTGTTTCCATGATTTGACTACCAAAAACTGTGCTGCTGTAAACATAAGTAAACAAACATCACTATGATATGATGTTTTCAGTTCTTCTGGGAAAATTTCCAGTAGGGAGATAGCTGGATTGAATGATATTTCCAGCCCTAGATTTTTAAGGAGTCTCCACACTGCTTCCCATAATGTTTGCACCAGTCTGCATTCCCACCAGCAGTGGAGAAGGTTCCTCTTTCCCCACATCCTCTCCAATATTTGTTGTTGTTTGATTTCTTTATGATAGCCATTCTTTCTGGGGTGAGATGGTATCTCAGTGTTGTTTTAATTTGCATTTCACAAATGGCTAGCGATGTGGAGCATTTCTGCATGTATTTATAGGCTTGTTGCATTTCTTACTGTGAGAAGTATGTGTTCATCTCAGATGCCCTTTTCTGGATTGGGTCTTTGAATTTGGAACCCTAATGTTTTTTAGTTCTTCACAAATTCTCGATAGAAAAACCACACTTGGAATGCTTGTCATCATGGTCTTTTAGATGTGTGCTGCTTCTAATGTAATTTCAGTTATTGCTATACTTTCAAACAAATGTTTATTTTAAAAGAAAACAGAAAAGGGAAATTAAAGAGAATACGAGACAAGGAAAAATGCTATAGGATTGACTGGCTACAGTTTCATATATGCTTTGATTTCTAAATTTCTGTGTAAAAAAAGTTAACAGTTTTTTAAATCATATCCTATAGGGATTTATTAGAATATCAATGATTGATGAAAAACACCAGTTCCAGGTTAAGGCTAAGGCATTTAATATTCAGAAAGACAGTGATGTTAAGTTTAAGTACCTGTGTTATACAATAATAGTATCATTAAGCTTCTCTCTCTTTTTTTCTTTTTTTTCAGGACTGGGGTTCAAACTCATGACCTTGCACTTCCCAGGCAGGCACTTGTGCCTTGGAACTATCTCCCCAGCCCCTAAGCTTCTCTTATAGAGGGTTAACAACTTGAGTTTGATGACCAAAAAATTAGAGAAAAAGAAGGGCTACAAGGATAGCCAATATTTTGGCTCTAGCCCTTCGAGGTCAGTGAGGATGCTGGACATAAGAGAACCTACACTGTAACATCCTATAACACAGTGGAGTCCCAAATTTTCTATTCAAGAACATCATGGGGCCACAAAGGAAAGGGATCAATGGTGTATAGTGTGCCTAATGAAAGTCACCTAGGGAGAAATCATTCTCTTGGCTTTCACAGAGAGCAAACTGGTCAAGCAATGGCCGTGACTCATCCAGACAGCTGACACTGACAACAGTCCTACAAAACATTGTACATGGTTTCAAGGTAAATCCTGAGGGGATTTGACTGACTCTGTCAGATACAAAAGTTTCATGTTTTGTTATATAGGTCTTCTTTTAACTTGCTCTTAACCACCCAGCAGAAAAGTTTAACCACAAGGCATAAAAGGTAAAGCCAGATTAGTGTACTGAGCTTTAAAAGGCTCAAATGAACAGCTTGACATTGCCACTTCTGCCCATAACCCAGTACTATTATGGAATATTGTACTATACATACAACTACTTTCTCTTAGTTCAATGAGAAGAAATATTTTTACCAATAGTGTTGAGAAAAGTTATCATGTCTGCATCTTGTACTCAGAACAACAACTATGAAGACAACAATGTGCATTGTATTAATTATTGTGGCTGTCCTACTGACACGTTATGAAACTGCCCCATGGTTACTTCTTATTAAAAGTAATAAAAAAAAGAAAGAAAGCTATTTTTTCATCTTTGAAGAAACACTGCAAGCAATCAGCAAGGTACCTCTTGGGGTTCCAAGGATCCATCCTAGAATTTGTAAACTAAAGAAACACAGTAAAATCACCTTTTGTCGGCTTGTCCCTCCCTCCATCCTGCCAGTCAGCTAACATTGATGTAATAAGTCCCTCCTCAGGGCCTGGGCCTGGCGTAAAAGCTACGGATACAATATGGACAGAAAAAGATAAATTATCCTTATTACTACCACCACCCAAGAAATTTAAACAGATCTTTACATAATTACATAAATAAATATGTGGTTAAAAACTGTAATGAATAACATGAAAGATTTGAAATTGTGAGGTGCTACTGATCTGTAATATTTAGAGCTCTAACGTACAGAGAAAAACTAAAACAAAAAGGGATCTTAATATTGTCCAGGGCCCAGTCAGAATAACACATAAGACATCATATCATTACTTACATTCAAAAGTCTGCAGGCTTGGATAAAAGAAAGAAAGAAAGAAAGAAAGAAAGAAAGAAAGAAAGAAAGAAAGAAAGAAAGAAAGAAAGAAAGAAAGAAAGAAAGAAGGAAAGAAAGAAAGAAAGAAGGAAGGAAAGAAAGAAAGAAAGAAGGAAGGAAGGAAGGAAAGAAAGAAAGAAAGAA
>PVJA010050755.1:0-13137 GCA_004027025.1 Myocastor coypus | reverse complement strand
TGTGATTAAAAAGAAAAAAAAAAAAAAAACTACAGTGAAAGGGAGATAGCTCAGGAGCACAAGTGCCTGTCTGGCAAGTGCAAGGTCCTGAATTCAATCCCCAGTTTAAAACAAACAAATAAACAAACAAACAAACAAAAAAACCCTACAGTGATTGTTTGAATATTTAAAATTTTATTACAACAAAAGACACAATGTCATTAGTCTCCTTAAAATACTCCACCTCCTTTCAAATACATTTACCCATCATTCCAGTGACTTTCTGAAGTGATTCTGGAAGTCCTCTTCCCAGAGTATCTAAGTGCACTGTCCTCGTGGCCTTGATGTCCTGAATCAACACCTTTCCTGGCCATTTTCAACCAGAAGTTGCACAGTGCCAGCTGCAGTCAATAAGGTGGATGAGGACAACAGGTGATGCTCTCAGGAGGCTGCCATCTCCCTGGGACAGTACTTAGCAGCAGCATTCACTGGAGTTTTTAATCGCACCTCAAGAAAGAAGACTTCCAGAAAAGTGTGCCTTCAACAAAAGAGAGTATTCTCAAGGGAACTGATGGCCCTGTGTCTCTGTCTGTAGCATTTGTTTTCACCTAAACATTCACCATTGTATGTCTGGATCACCCCTTGGGTGTAGGCCAGCACTGATCCAGGCACAGAGACCACAGAAACAGACTAGACAGAAATGATCCCCGCCTTCTGGGACCTCAGAGGCAACTGCAGATGTCAACAAACTTGTTCCATGAAAGGTCAGATCACAAATGTTTTCATTTTCATGAGCCAAACATTCCTTGTCATGCTACTCGATCCTGCCATCGTAATGCGAACACAGTCATGGACATTATGTAAACAAATGAGTGGTGGTGTGTTCCAATAGAGCTATTACAAAACAGGTGGGAAAAAAGTCCAATACTTAGAAAACAGTAAACAGTGGTTGCCAGCAGAGGGAGGACAGGGAAATGGGAGGACAAAGTTCTGAGAGTCCAAAGTTGCAGTTACATAGGATGAATAAATCTAGAGGTCTAATGTGCAGCATGAGGACTATAGTAATAGTGTCTTGCATTGCTTTGTAAATTTGCCTAGAGTAAAAATTTAGGTGCTCTTCTCTCTGTCTCTCTGTCTCTGTCTCTCTCTCTCTCTCTCTTTCTCTCACATACACACGCACAATACAAAAGACAGCTACATGAAAGGATGGAAGGATGGATATGTTAATTTGCTTGACTATTACAATCTGTTGTAATTCCTAAGGAAAGACAATTAAAAAAGCAAAATGAACAGGCAGCAGGCAGATGTTGGTAGAATGTGGTTTTCTGACTCCTCCTCTAATGAAGATATTAAGTAATTTAGCATGATATATGTTATTAGCAAATGCTTTACAGGCAGAGTTAAGCTAAAGCATTGTTATCCAAGAGCAAGCCCAACATCATGGTGGATAGCCTATAGGCAGGCAGGGCCTGGGCTCAGAAGGGACATGCCACTTGGCTCCATGACCTGCTATCCATGCCTCAAAATTTCTAATAACTTTATCTTTGAAGTGGTGTCGTGAAGTCAGACAGAACTGCAGAGGATTCAATGGAGAAAGATGCGGAAGGTGGTAGGTCAGCGGTTGGTGCCTAGCAATGGATCAATACCATTGGTATTGGTATTGGCATTATTAAAAGCGGCACATCAATGATCAGGGCCCGCAGGAATAAGAAGTAAAAGCATAGTCCTCCACATCCAGGGCTCCACATCTATGTCCAGCCCTCCTGGGCTGTCCACCTGAAGGCCAAATAAAGTAGGACTATTAGCTTGTAAATGCAAGGCACAAAAAGAGGTGCAGAGCCAGTCTCCTCTCACAGGTGATTTTGATGACCAGTGAGGCTTGAGTAGCACCTTTGGTGTAACTGCAATAACAGCTTCACCAATGACAACAGCAGTAGGATGAAAAGCTGCACGCTGCTCTCTATATACCAGCCATGGTAGTAACTGGTTTATGCTTACCAACTCTGCGAATTTGGCATTGTCATTTTTATCCTCACTTTCTATGAGATGAAAAGGATGGACAGAGAAACTAAGTAACTTTCCCAGGGTCACACAACGAGTGAGCTTTGGAGCTCAGCATTAGAGCCTTGCACTCTCATCACAGGGGCAAGGATGTATGCTGAGCTGGGTGTAAGGAAGGGAGACCTGTGATAAATCTCAGTCTCATCACACACTCATCCATAGACTCTGGGATGACCACTTACATTTATTCTCTGTCACTGAAACGGAAATAGCAGTCACACAAATAATCCTAATGCCTGCCCCATGAGGTGGCTGCTGAAGAGGATGGGCATAGTCTAGGATCCCCCAGGTGTCTAGCACAGCATCTTGGCATGGTGAGATATTCAGGGCTCTGTCTCTTCTGCCCCACACTGGAGCCCTACATCCAGGCCTACTGGATTAGTCAGATTTCTGCATTACAACAAAATACTTGAAATTGTTAACTTACAGAGGAAAAGGTCTCTTTGGCTCATGGTTTTAGAGGTGCCAGTCCAGGATCCGGCAGATTGCTTTGAGGTCTGAGGCACTAAATGGCAGTGGCACAGAGCATACGCTGGGGCTCAGCTCTTAGCCAGGAAGTAGAAGAAGGAAATGAAAAGAGCAGACTGAGGCAAACTCTTGGGCCCTTGTCTGGAAGGTTCCACCATCTTCTTGTGGCACCACCCATGGGCCCTTGGAGGACATTCAGCACCCCAGACTATTGCGCCAGCTCACCGAAGCAGCCTCGTTTGGGTTCTTCAGGACACGGCGCCGGCAGGCTTCTTGTCAGGAGGCCCAGCTCTCAGCCCTCCCACAAGCAAGAGCTTGCCAAGCCTTCGCTGGGTTAGGTCACCCTGACCTCCATCTGTGAGTAAGAGAAAGGGCAGTTTTAATTCAGGAAACTGCTGTTGCCTGCACATAAGCCCTGCTGAGACTCCTATTCCTACACACACTGACCCTGAGGCAGAAGAAGCTGCTGAAAGGTTTTCTGAATCATCCTCAACAACAAAAATATTCCACAGAATCATGGCGACTGAGTTGGTGTTTTTGTTTAGATTCCAGTTCTCCGAATCCACAAGCCCTGAATGACAGCAGTGTGTGGGGGATAGGTGAAGGGAGGTGAGGAGAAGGAGGAGCCCTTGGGCCCGCACTTGTTTATGGTGTTAGGTTTGCCAACGCCCTGCCAGAAAACCAGAATTTCAACAAATGGAGTTTCAGACCAAACTGGCTTTTCTTGGCAATTCATGCCCTGGGCATCGCCCGGTCTGTGAAGTGGAAGAGGCGGAGCATCAGGTGGGCTTGGCCTGCAGGTAAGGCCAAGGAGCAGAACAAGAACAGAAAAGGTGACTAATCATTTGGGTCCTCATTCTTGCCTAGCGCTAAGGCAGAGGTGACTTCTTCATCACACTGGCTGAGGCTGACTGAATCTCCTGGCTTGGGGAAAAGGGAACTGTTTTCAAGTTCACTTTTATTCCTTGGCCCTTGGCACAGTGACTCCACTGTGGTCTGGTGTGGTTTGCTGGGGCCTAGTGTGGGGGCACAGCCCCCACAGTGGCCTCCAGTGATCCTAGGGTGAATTGTTCTAGATGTGCTGTTGTAGCTCAGAGACTCAGATTTTCCTAGTGGCCACCGCGGGTTTTGCCAGACAGGACAAAGAGTTGCAAGAGAACCAAGAACAGTACTTAACCAGTAGCAGCATCTCTCAGGGAAATGCCGCCACGTTTGACTATCCTAATCCACCAAGCATTCTAGGCTCTCCGGAGATAATCTGCTTTCATCTCTCTCCTTGGGTCTTTCTGTTTGTCTTCCACTTAAATCTTTGTTTTCTCCTTCCTATTCCAACCTTTCTTTTTGTTCTTTCTTTTCGCCACTTTCCTCCTTGTCCTCTTCCTGCCTGCTTAGCTAATATGGGTTTCCACATGTGTCCCTTATGTTTTATTTCATTTTATCTTTTTTCATTTTATGTATTTGGTGCAGGGTTTCGCTCATAGTGATCCTCCTGTTTTCAGCCTCCCCAGCACTGGGATTATGGGTATGTGTCACCACGCCTGGACTGTCACTGGCTCAGCGCACCTGGGGCGCGGGACCAGTGAGGCATGCAGGACCAGGGATAGAACGCTGGGCCCTATGCTTGCCAATCCATTATGTATCGATGTTCTCTGCCATGGTTAACAACTAGGTCAGTTTGTTCCTCAAAGGGAGTAGCTAAGTTTAATACATGAAGCTCAGTTAATTTGAATTTCAGATAGTGAATAATATTTGTAGCATGCACACAAAAAGTTGTTTTTGGTTGTATACCTGAAACTTAAATGAACAAGGTGTCCTATATGATATCCAGCGACCTCTTCCCTGGCCAGCTGCAGCTCAGTAGGGATCTCAAACCATGTTTGTTCTCTGCCACCAGTGTCCCTTTGAAATAAAAACATGCCCCATACCCGCTGTCTGATAAACTCTGTAACTCTCTTATTTAAAAAGTGTGAGGAGGCAACATGGCTTAGACACCCAGAGTGCAGAGGGGCTTTGTTCTCTTGTTTGGGTGTGGACTCCAGGGAGACCACTCTACCACCATGGTGTCAGGCCTCTGTGACAGAAAGGTTGGCTGGAGGGTGCAGGGTGGGGGGTCGCAAAATTTTTCTTCCTTCATCACACATTTGCCCCAGAATGGCTGGAGGGGTGGGTGGATGGCAAAGACTCCCCTTTCTGAGGTCTCGTTGACTCTATTCCAGCACAAAGCAGACAAGAGGAGGGATGGCATACCCTCTCCAGGTGACATGTGGCTCTCACCAATAACTAGGTACCTGGCCTCCTGAGCCTGTCACTTTCTTGTCTACTAATGCCTGAGCACGTGAAATTAGCAGAATCCCGGCTGTCCACAGTGCCTGCCTCCTTCTACACTGAAGACATCTGTAAGACTGCAGGAGCTGTTGGCCTCAGAAGTCCCTACAGAGCAACCTCCCTCCCCGGCTCTCCAGCCAGGCCTGTAGCCAGGCCCTGCTGCCGTTTCCAGTGCTGCAGTCCGGCCCAGGCTTTCTGCTCTCCAGCCTGGAGGGCCGCCACCCTTATTGAGTGTATTTCCAAGAAAGCAGTTGACGGGCTTGGCAGTGCTATTCCTGGAAATGCTCAATAGGCCATCCTGGCAGGCCCGCTGCCGACGGGAGGGTCTGAAGGGGGGCTGCGTGTTCAGCACCATCTCTGCCCGGCCTATCCCCAGGTGCCTGCAGCATCACGGGTTGTCGGGGGTGGGGGTGAAGGGCCTCTGTGGGACTCGGGCGGCCGCCAGTGGGCTCACTGCTAAATGAAGACAGGCGCCCAGCAACCATAAATTAGAACATCCATCAGCTCCAGCTCATGTGCTGCGTGTCCCGCAGTAAACTCCGCAGGGGACATTTGGCCACTGCCAGAGGGCATTCTAGACAGTGGCTTTACCTCTTGTGGCCACCACAGGAGGGAGCCAAGCCTGTTGCTGGGCAGAGGAGTTTTTGGCAATGTCCCGAGTTTGGAATTTCCCTCAGATGCTGAGCTCACTTCGGCCTCACAGCTGGGGACATTTTGGGTGGGAAGCCTCTCTGTTGGGGGCCATCTATACATTGTAGGACGCCACCCACTAGATGCTTCCCTTGGAAGGCACAGAGCACTGTAGATGGAAAAGCACTGGTGTAGAAGGGAGAATATGGGGTGAGACCAGGCAAAGCATGGAATCTGTGGGCCTCGGTTTCCTCAGCTCTAAAACCGGAAGTAAAAGGTCAAATTGGAGGATCAATCATAATAATGCCTTGGATGGACTTTGAGAACTAGTTAGTTTCCAGATAAAACTAGAGAACAGTGGATTATTAGGGCTTTGATAAAAGGGCAGGGCTCCCCTTGAAAAGAAAAGCTAGATGAGCATTTATAAAAATTCCTGAGACTCCAAAGTGAAAACAAACATATGCTTGAGTAGAGTCTCCCTGCTCCTTTTCCTCGTCTTCTGAATTCCAGCACGAAGAACAAATATGCTGGACAACATTTCCCCCTCGTCATCCTCAAAAAAAGGCTTTGCCATTTAAAAAAAAACTTAACACTCTAGGAATTGTATTTTTCCATGAAAGAGCAGAAAGTAACAGAGAGACAATCCTCTGGAGTTTCTTTGTAAAGTTAGCATCTTTTTTTCTGTAAAGTGAGTGGCAATGCTTACCATGCGCCACCCCGCCCTATGGAAGGACACTGCTGCTGGGAGTGGGCTTTGCCTGTTATATAATTCTCTGGCTGACTTCAGCCTGCCAGCTTTCAAGGAACTGAAAAGGCCAGTATTTCTCCTGTTCCCACAGCAGAAAAAGGCAGAGGAAATAGGTGACCTGAGCCCCTTGAAGGTAAAACCTGAAGAATGCCATCTTGGAGGACTGGGCCAACTTTGTTCTGGGACCTCACCGAGCCACAAGAGCTGTCACCCTCCTTCCTTCACAGCACAGGCTGTGCTTTATGCCAAAGATCCAAGGCCACATTTGCTTTGGGAAATGACACTGTGATTAATCAAAGAAAACAAAAACAGCTCCATTTTTCCACAACAGAGCCCATCAAGGGCTTTTCTAGGAAGAGCTTTGATCAGATTGTTCTTTTGTGTCCCCAAAGGCCATGAGGAGGTGTCATAGAACTTTCGCCCCAATAGTCCCTTCCTAGAAAAAGACTTCATTATGCCCAGGGCAGTGGCGCGCCAGGCAGCTGACAGCCAGGGCCCCTGCAAGAAGGCGAGGCTGTCACTGTCCCCGCATCACAGAGGTGCTCACTTACTCTGACTGACCGTTCTAACCAGACAGGTTTCCTAGAAAGGGCGGGGTGGGGGGGTGCAGGAGAGTAAGCAGGAGAGGTCAGAGGAGGCAGGGAAGCTTGTGCGGCCTCCCAGAAGCAATGGCATCGACCCCTGCAAGGTACAAACAGAGGGGGTCTGGGATGGGACTTGGGGTGTAACACTGGGGGGCAGCAAATAGACTCAGGAAGCAAATGGGCAATTTTACAGTGCAATGTTCTGAAAGAAAATGAATTCAGAAATACACTGTGAACAAA
The DNA here is from genome assembly GCA_004027025.1 of Myocastor coypus. Lineage (NCBI taxonomy): Eukaryota > Metazoa > Chordata > Mammalia > Rodentia > Myocastoridae > Myocastor > Myocastor coypus. The sequence goes on along the minus strand of PVJA010050755.1, from coordinate 6,102 downwards.
ATATTAAATGTTTACATCAGCATCTACTTTTCTAGGTGTCACGTGCTGCACCGGATCAGCACGCTTTCTCAGCTGTAGGGGAGCTTGGGGAAACAGGAGCAGGAGACCCGGGTGCAGAGACAGAGGGCTGCCAGTGCTTCTGTGGGTTTGGGGCTCCTCTCCAATCTGAGCTCTGGTTCCCTTGCATAAAATGGGCTTTAAGATTTGTTGCCGGGCGTGGTGGCGCACGCCTGTAATTCCAGCACTCAGGAGGCTGAGGCAGGAGGATCGGTGAGAGTTTGAGACCAGCCTGGGCTACAAAACTGAGCTCAAGGCCAGCCTGAACTGTACAGCGAGACCCTGTCTCAAAAAAGACAAAAAAAAAAAAAAAAAAAAAAAAAAAAAAAAAAAAAAAAAAAAAAAAAAAAAAGATTCGTCCCACCCATCCACAGGGATAATTAAAACACCCCAGCTGTGGGCACAAGGGCATCTGGTACACCACAACCTGGGACATCAAGAGATGAAGACCAGAAAGTAGAATAGCAGTGCTAGTGATTGCAGGTGGGCCTTGCAGAGGATGTGCAGAGAAGCCAGGAGAGAGAAAAGGCAGGCACGAGTCCACGCTCTGTGGATGGAAGCAGGGAGAGTCGGGACTCTGGGATCTGACCCATGTCTGAGTTTTGATGCAGGTAATTACAGCTGACAGAACCCTCACCCATTTCCAGCTTTGTCAGTCTTCTACATGGCACAGTGATTGAAATGTGGGCTGGACACGCTCTAGAGTTTGCATTGCCCAGCTCACTAGCATGCACCCTTTCCTGCATGCCTGGACCTCTGCCAGGAATAGCAGGAGGGCGGGAGGAATGAAAGCCAATAGTGGAGGAAGCGAGGGAAGAGAATCATGGTTCAGGGAAGGAAAAGAAAGGATGAAGAAAAGCAAAAGTGGGACCCAGGGTTCCATGCCACACCATGGGCGCTAGGACAGCAGGTCAGTAGCAGTTTCCGTGGAAACATCCAAGCAAAGAAATCAAGCTCTACTGTGTTGCTAACTTTTACTTCTTAAATCAGACAGAGAGAAAGAAGATGTTTCCGAAGTCTGAAATCATTGAGCGAGCTCATCCAGAACAACTGACTCTGCTGCATTTCCAAGCCTTGCGCTTCAGTTCAAGGCAGGTGAGATTCTGGGGGTGGAGGCAGGCCGTGGGCAGGAGCTCGTCCCGGAGGGCAGGCAGTGCCCAGGAGCACAGTGTCCACTCCTCCCAGGCACACAGAGGGCCACCTTGCTGTGCATTTCCTTACTAAAGAATAGGAGCAGAAGAATCGCCGAGAATCCAGAAGGATAAATATTCTGGAAATAATTGCCATATGTTCGTGTTGCCCTAGTAGATTTGTTTCTTACCATTGTTTGCTTCTGCTACAGAAATTAGTCAGAGTTTCCCTGCACTGTGGAAGTCCAGACAGGCTGCTTCAGGGACAAGCCACCAAGCCACACCTCAGAGAGGTGTGGAGTCTGAGAAGACATCAAATATGCTGTAATCAATCACCAATAATGCAAAACTTGAAAAATAAAAAATAATGGAAAATATCCACGACGACAGGCACCAGGGTGGTAGAGGTGTCCGCTCGTGACCAGCAGCAGTGCCGTCACTGAACAACATGTAAGAAAGCACTGCACCACTGGTTGCCACCTCAGGAAAGGATCCAGATTTAAATTTCAAAGTTGTATTTCTACTAGCTATCCATTGCTTTCCCACCACTGTGAAGTCAATAAATGGAATCGCCACTAAACTGGAAGCCATTTGTGCTGGAAATGGTTTCTCCCACCCCAATTACACTCAGAAAAGGGATTCTCCAGCTTGCTCAGAAAGCCATGACGGGGGGACTGTGTGTTCCAGGCCACCCTGGGCTATACAGGAAGTTCAAGATCAGGCTGGACTACACAGTGAGGCCTTTTTAAAACAAAAATATAACTCCACTGCTCAGAAGTGAGCACCTTCCTTCCTGCCTCTTTCCTGAGGCTCTCTGATCTCCTGCCTCGGTAGGACAATGTCTCCACCTTCCCCTGCCCCTCTCCTCTCCATTCCATGGCACCACTTCCTGTTGCACGCTGAGTAGTTGGGGCCTGGTGCATTACAACCCACACCTGACCAAGTATGCAGAGCCTGGGGAGCCTGAGAGCTACAAACCTACTTTAAGCTCTACAGAGGGGACACAGGCCAACCCCAGCTGGGACAGGCTGTAGTGCTAGAGAGAGCACAGTGTGAGAATGGACAAAAGCTACATGCTACAAGCCATGGCATGTGGTGGAAAGATGTCCCTTTGATTTGCTTTTCAAAGACAAAGGCTCTCTCTGATCATCCTGAGCTCTGGCCTCATGGCGGTTGTCGCCACTGGAGTGTATCCTCCAGGGGAGCCTCCTCAGCACAGCGAGGTAGGACAGCACCCAGGAGCCTGAGTGGAGTGCGTGCCTACTTGGGGCCACAGAGCCTTGGTCGGGCACACCGTGTACACAGTCTCCTTATTTCCCTACCACAGGCCTGGGAAAGTGCTGTGATTGGCTGCCCAGTTTCATTTCATGGACGGGGTCTGACAAGTGCACGTAAAGAGCAACAGGAAGCATCCAGGCCCTCTTTTCTTTGATTCAAGGGAGTGAACATAGAACCTTCATACTGAGCTATAGCTCTCATCCTTTTACTGATCATACTTTTTTTATTTTGAGACAATCATTAAGTCATCCACGCTGCACTCTAGCTTATAATCCTCCCACCTTCTTAGCCTTGAAGTCAGGAATGCTGAAGCTAGTCATCATTGGCTTCAGCTGCCACCCATGTGCCAATGACTCCCGCATCTACAACCTGCCCAGATGGCCCTCCTGACACTCTGACCCAAGGCTCTTATCGAAAACCAGCACCTGACTGGCCCTCACACTTCCACAGTGACAGTCTCAACATGCAGCTTCCCACCATGAGCCTGGAACCAGCTCCTCCTGCAATGCTTGTCCTGCCGTGCAGGAGCTGGTATCGTCAGTGTACCCCGGACCACCTGCCACCTCCTCCACTCCTATGTTCCACTTGGTTTTCTTTTGATTCAATCAAAACAGAATCACTTAAAGAGCTCTTGAACCCTGCCACACTCCTCTCAAGCTCCCATGTGTGACTTGGACTAGACCTCCTCATCTCTGACCCAGGCCACTGCAAGGGCCACCTATGAGTTACCTAGATTTGGTCTCTCCTTCCACCCTGCATCTCATGTTCCAAGTCATCAGTGAGATCTTCCTGGCATGCAGACACGCCAAAAGATGGCCGCTCTGAAATGCATGTACAACCACCTTCTCGTGCTTGCATCTTCTCAGGGGCCACATTTCTGATCTGGTAGGCAAGGCGGGTTCCTCCCATCTATCATCCATCTCCACTACACATACTCTAGCCAGACTGAATCACTTCAGTTCCCCCAAACTTTCCCTCAGCCCCATCCCTTGGCACGTGTTACCCTTCTGCTAAGAAGATGTTCATTACTTCTTCCTCATCCTCTGGCCTCAGCTTACATGGCACTTGAACTAGGGAGCTTTGTTGGATTCTCCAGGACATAAAGCTACCCCTCTGTGGCATCCCCATAGACACTTTGTCCTGCCATCATTTGGTGCTTATGCTAATATACAAACCACCATTCATGGGTGACACGACTGCTTTTCCCATATGACCATAAACTCAATGAGAGCTGATGTGCACTTCTGCTTACATCTGTATGTCCTGTACCTCAGTCACAGTCAGGTGCACAGTATGCACTCAACAAATGTTATTTCTCTAAAATGCTCAGACCACCAAATATACGAGTTACCAGTTAGCAGAAATATAAAGAATTAGTCCTAGGAAAGAGGACACTTGCTAAGGAAAGTACTTGAGTTTGACGCAAAGTCAGACAGCACTCCAACAATACCTAGAACTGATAATTAATGTCTGGACAGTTTGCTAACTTCTCTTCCCAGAAGTCCACTTATTTTGGAATTTGCTTGTAGAAACCGTGAACTGAAATCTCTTTCTATGTATTCAAGACTTTCTGAGTTTCCTTTAATTTCTTCTTGTTAAATAGAGGAGGCATCAAGTTTTTATTTCACATCATCCATATGCTATTATGGTCTTCCTTTTTTTCATTTTGAAAGTTTGCCTTTGATCTTTACTTGAGAATTCTATATTTCTTTCTATGAAAATTGCAACATGCCTATTTAAATGCAAAAATTACAATGCATTGGATTTATGTATGAACCATAGTCTTTTCTTTTTGTTCTCTTTTCAATCATTTCAGAATAACATTTCTTCAAGTCATTTGATTTTAAATTTCATGAACAGGGCCAGGGAGATAGCTCAGTAGAATAAATGCTTGCCTGGCAAGCATAAGGTCCTGAATGCAATCCCTGGTACCGCGAAAAAAAAAAAATTACTTGGGCCGGTGTGATGGCTCAGTAGTCTAAAGCACCTGCTCAGACAAGCAACCGCAGGGAACATGGTTCAAACCTGGGCACCACATGCTCACCAGCCCCACCCCCAGGGCAGGCTGAGCCAGCCATAAAAAAATAAATCTAAATCACATGACATCTGTGTTTCATGGGAGGGAGGAGGTTATAATTCATTATCACCAAAATTTTTGTTGTATCTGTGACTTCAGAAATGAATGGTTACTGGAATTGGATAGGATTTCATTTTAAAGGTGCCATGCAATTGTAGGCTTCTGTGATTAAAGGATGTTGCAACTTAATTTGCTGAATGCATAGAAATACTTATGAGTGGATCTGATATGTCCATTCGGCTCTTTCACCTTCCTTATCCTGCTCCATGGAATAGTGCCCCCCAGAGTGAATCTGCTAACCAGGCTGATGGTGGTAATGGGCCAACATCCCAAGTGTATCTTTGGCCTGATCTCAAGAGAGAAGGAGAAGCATGAGAATTTTATTTTTGATTCTTAATCAAATTTGAACCCTCTTTTGCTCAAAGTTTCCAAATTCTAGGCTTTTGTGATTTGGGGGCAATTGGTTAAGATAGTTTAATTATTATATTTAGCTTGCATATTTCTCTAATTTTCAAGATATAGGTAAAGGACTAGAATCAAAATGCATTGGATGCTATCAGGGGTGAGACTACAGAAAGCACATAGATCTGAAGCCCCGTCTGAATCCTCCTGATAGGAAGATTATGACCTTGAGTAACATACATAACCTCTCACATCTTCAGCTTTCTCCTGTGAGAAATAGGAAAGACACTGGCCTCACACCTTGCTTTCTGCCTTTGTTGCAATAGGCACTGAATAACATCAATGCCCTTCCCAAACAGTTCTGCTATTAATTATGCCCATGACCATATAATGATCCCTGTGGAAGTTCTACAGATTGAAATGATTCTCCGTGATAATAAATCTCCACTGTTAGCAGGAGGACTTGTTGGCTCATCTTGGTGTCTACACTCACCCAAGCAGCTAAAGCTTTTAAGACTCCTATTAAAGGATAGGATTGTTTGCTTTCTTTCCTGCAAAGTAATACTCTCATGTTGTAGTCATGGGGAGGAGAAAATCTCATCTTCCACCACAGATCCCTCTCAGGGCCTGAACTCTGGGTGGAGAATTCAGCTGGACCACCACTGAAGGAGACCAAACTATGAGAAGATCAGGAAATGAAATGCTCAAGAGCAGAGAGCCCTAAATTCCGGGGTATGATGAACTAGTAGGAGCTAGAGCCATCTTAGCTTGGCAGTTGGATGTCATGCAGAGTTTGATTCCAAGGCCTGGTTCTTACTGTCCAGAGCCTGGGCCCTGAAGAGATCTTCACAGAAAGAATCTTATTTTATCCTTATAAGCATTGTCATAGTCACTTTCTTGCACTGAAACACAATATCCGACACCCACAGTTCTAAGAGGGAGAGGTTGGTGTGTGCTCGTAGTCTGTAGAGGTTTCCACCCATAGGCCTCAGCTCTAAATCAGAGGAGTACACCAGAGCGATAGGGCACAGGAGGAACAATTCCATGGGGTGTAGAGAGAAATAAAAGGAGGAGGGCTGTCCCAATCCCGATCCGGTCCCGGCCGCCCGTTGCCCCGTAAGGTGCCTCCGCCCCTCTGCTTCTCTGCTGCGTTCCTGC
>PVJA010050754.1:0-13123 GCA_004027025.1 Myocastor coypus | reverse complement strand
AAAATATATTTGGTACAGGGTCTACAGGGTCTTACTACATAGATCAGACTTGTGGTGATCCTCCTGTTTTCAGCCTCCCAAGTGCTGGGATTATAGGCACGCACCACCACGCCCAGTCTCAACTGCTGTCTCAGCACGCCCCAGAGGCAGGTCCACACCAGGGATCCAACCCTGGCCTCTGCACTCTGTGTAAGCAGGTGCTTTAGTGCACTGAGCTATCTGGTTGATCCTCAGAATGTTTTATTGGGAGAAACAAAATGAGATGACGAATATTTGGTTCTGGTTTTCAAATTGTAGGTATAATATGCCTTCAAAATGCAGATTCAACTAGTTGGGTGTGGTGGTGCACCCCTATAGTCCCAGCACTTGGGAGGCTGAGGCAGGAGGATCAGTGTGAGTTCAAGACCAGCCTGAACTGCATAGCAAGACACCCTGTCTCAAAAAGACAAAAAAAAAAAAAAAAAGCAGATTCAGGGACTGAGAAGATAGCTCTGTGGCACAAATGCCTGCCTGGCAAGTGCAAGGTTGTGAGTTCAAACCCCGGTCCCTTAAAAAAAAAAAAAAAGCAGATTTCAGGGCTGGCCAGATGGCTCCATGAATTAAAGTGCCTGCTTAGACAGATGCAGGGATGGGGGTTTCGATTTACTGGCCTGCCATGCCAGTGCCAGACCCCCGACCCCAGGATACACTGAGATGACAAATTAGGCTAATACGCATGATGGTGCGCACCTGTAATCCCAACTCTTGGGAGGCTGAAAACAGGAGGATCACTACGAGTCTCATCTGTGTAGTGAGTCCCTGTAGACCCGTACAAAATACAAAAAAGAAAAGGTACAGTGCTTCTCCAACTCAACTGACATCATTAAGAACTGGATGATTGTGCATAACTTGTGGATTTATCTGGAAGCCCTCTTCATGGGAAGAAACATTGTCAGGCAGCTGCCCAAAGTTTCAGGTTTATGATCCTATCAAGGTTTTTTCTTTTCTTTCTACCTGCCCAATTCTACTTGTCTAAAATGATCTTTGGCCCTAACACAAAACAAAACCAAGGGGCCGGAGAGATACCTCTGTGGCCCAAGTGCCTGTCTAGCAAGTACAAGGTTGTGAGTTTGAACCCTGGTCCTGCAAAAAAAAAAAAAAAAAAGCAAAACCAAGAGGGACAGCAAAGCCACTGTTATGGTTTGTGTCTAGTCCCCCCAAAGCCTCCTGTGAGTGGCTTGAAGGGGGGCAGGGGGCAGAGAGGACCAGGGCCAGGCTCAAGAGGCACAACCCATTAAGCGGGCAGCACATGTGCCCCCCCCAGTCTATCCGAGGTGTGGAGAGGGGCATCTGGACATGGTGGCACCCTAGTTCTCCTCCAGACCCTGTAGCACGGGGCAGTGGTGACTGTGATTCAGGCCACCTAGGGCAGAGAGATATCTGGAGAAGACAGAGGCACTGACCCTCTCCCCGGAGCAAACAAGGCTCCCAGGTCTTGCCATGTAATTCAGGCTGTTTCACACTGTGAAACCTCCCTAACTGAAGCCTCTCGGTCCTTCCTTTTGAGTGCCAGGTATTTGTTCCAGCACAAGCCCAGTAACTGAGACAGCCGCCCATCCCAGCCTCCACTTAGTTCCTCTCAAAGCTCACCACTCGCACCTCAGCAGGAACAGCCACCAAATTCCATTCCTGGCCCTGCCACTGCTCACTGTGGAAAAGTTGCTTAACCACTGAAGCCTTAAGAACACAAGATAATAGCAGATTGCATCACTCGTAGGGACAGAGAGGACTGAGATAAATATGGAGGGGGCGGGGCACAGGACCCAGCACACCATGAGCACACATGCCAGCCTCTGCTATTTAAAGATCAGCAGCTGGGAAACACCCAGGTGCATGCAGCAGCAGCTGGGCTTGCACCTGCTGACGGCTCAGAAATTACTCATCAAGGAACTAATTCAGGGGCTGGGGAGATAGCTCCAAGGCACAAGCGCCTGCTGGGCAAGTGCAAGGTTGTGAGTTTGAACCCCGGTCCTGCAAAAAAAAAAAAAAAAGAGGAACTAATTCAGCAATGTAATGAGATCTAACATAATTCTACCTAGAAATCAAAGAATTCAGCTTCTTTCCTCTTTTCTTCTTCATGAAAATAACGCATGACTGCTGGGCGTGCTGCTGCATGCCTGTAATCCCAGCACTGAGGAAGCTGAGGCAGGATTGCTGAGTTCACAGCCAGCCAGAACTGCACAGTAAGACCCTATCTCTACCTTTTTTTTTTATTGTGGCTGGCTCAGCCTACCCTGGGGGGTGGGGCTGGCGCAGCATGTGGTGCCTGGGATCGTAGGTGCCTAAGCTTTTCTAAGCAGGCACTTCAGCCCGCTGTACCATCTCGCTGGCCTCACCTATCTCAACAAGAACAAAAACCAAACAAAACAGGAGGCTCTAGCAAAGTGACCATCTACTATCTTGTTAGTCTGCAAGATACCCACCAGCCTCTGTCCTCCTCCTTCCTCTCTCTCCCCATCCTATCCACTGTCTCAGTTCCTCTTCTCTCCTTGCTGAGATAAATATCTGACACCCAAAATGAAGGAAGGAAAGGTTTATTTAGCTCAGTTAGTGGAGGTTTCAGTCCATACTCAGCTGCCTCCAAGGCAGAGCGGCACAGGCAGAAGGTAGCAGCTCACGGCAGTGGCAAAGAACGAGAGCAAGATGGAGTAGGAGCTCCAACAATAGCGGCAGAGTGTAAGTCTGCCTCCCTTAGGGCGCACTCTGGCTGTACGCCCCAGGCTGGGTGTAGCCCTCACACCCATAATCCCAGGGAATCATGAGTTACCACACACGCTAGAGTCCACCACCTCATGACTGCACGAGGCTTTGGGGGGACAACTAGACACAAACTGTAACACCCATAAGTCTTTTCCATTCATACAGTGCTCCAAAGTTTGTACAATGAAACACAGCAGCAATGGCCCCTCCCATTGTTCCAACTTAGAATCGAGAGTAGTTCACAGTAGTGAAAAAGTGTCCACCCTCCACCCCAGGCCCACACAGGCAAATGGAATGATGGCAGCCTCTCTCAGATTCCCATTTGCCCTGGGAGTCACACAGACTGTGCCAGAAGCCCTGAGAAGACAAAAGCCAGGGATGCAAAGCAGCTGAAGAACCATGAGAGTCGGGAATCCCACAGCTACTCTACAAGTAAACCTCAGAGGCAGAGCACACTCCAAAGCAACTCAGCATCTGGCCATCCAGTGCAGGCCCCTCAGGATAAAAGCACCTACCTGTACCCACCACCATCAGCCACTCCACCAAGGCTTTATAAAATTCTCCCAGAAAAAAAAATAATAATAATAAAATAAAATAAAATAAAATTCTCCCAGGAGGCAACACTTAGCCCAGCCCCCACCCCTGTAATGCAGAGAATTTCAGAGCCTCGCTTCCTCCATCACAAACATAGCCCAGACTAAGTTCCAAATGAATGAGCATCTGGTATCTTTCTACTGAGGTGTTTCTGTTTGGGGTTTTTTTATCTTTTATATTTTTTATTTTACTTTATTTTATTTTCTTGTTTCAGAACCTTTGTTTATTCACTCCCTTTTATGGCCGGCTCAGCCTGCCCTCAGGGCAGGGCTGGCGCAGCATGTGGTGCCGGTGATGGAACCGTGGTCCCTGCAGCCGCCCAAGCTTTCCCGAGCAGGCGCTTTAGACCACTGAGCCATCGCGCCAGCCCCTGGGGTTTTTCTAGATCCGGAACGGAAGTAGAATTTTAAGCTTGCTAGGCTGGCGCTCCTGCCACCGAGCTGTACCTGCAGCCTGGTTTTGGTTTTGGCTCTCTGTGTACTGCAAGTTAGCCTTCCTGAATTCACTGTGCGGCCCATGCTAGCATCACACTCGCAGCCATTTTCCTGCCTTAGCCTTCCAAGTGCTGCGATCACAGGCGCGTGCTGCCAAGCTCAACTCCATTGGGGTTTTAACACTAATTTAAGTTTTTCCCAAAATTAATGACTTTAACAGCTTTCATTATTTCACTGGTATGTTTTGCTTTCACTCTGCCTGTGACTGAATTCAAGGGAAGAGAGGACCAGAGAAATCAACAAAATTCCTAATCACGTGAGAGGGAGAACCAGGGCCCTAAACACAGAACATGGCCGTCACCGAGCCAACAGACATGTACGTAGCTTCACCCCACATCCACCACCTACTGACGGCAGATCAGCACAAATGCAGGCCCTGGCTAACATTTTACTCTCTGCTAGAACATGAGGAAGCTCTTCTTGAGAATTCCAAAGCCACCTTCCTCCAATGATTTATGCCCGTGGCCTAAATGTAAACAAGATTTTACCTGAACTGTGTCCAACAGACCAGCAGCCAAGCTACTGTTAAAGTCCAAATGATAAGGAGGCTCTACCCCAACAGCAAAGCCCTGTCACCGGGAGGTCCTACCAAACCTGTTTCCCAACACAGCAAGTTTGGAAAGTTTCCTTTCATTCTCTCCTACCACATTTCCTGTTTATCCATGTATGTGGTGTGTGTGTCAAGAGATTCGTGTGAAGCCGGGCGTGGTGGCTCACGCCTGTAATCCCAGCACTTGGGAGGCTGAGGCAGGAGGATTGGTGTGAGTTCGAGACCAGCCTGGGCTACAAAAGTGAGTTCAAGGCCAGCCTGAACTGCATAGCGAGACCCTGTCTCAAAAAGACCAAAAAAAAAAAAAAAAAAGAGTTTCGTGTGAAAACAAGAGGTTCTTAACGAGCACTTCCTCAGGTTGGCTGAGATCGAGGAACCCACCCTGGCACTGAGCACAGCAGGTGAGAGCAGAGACCACCTTCTTGGGCTCCAGGGTCCCCACAGGCTTCCCACTGGGGCGGAATCATACTCCCGTGTCTCTTGCCTGGAGGACGTGCTTCTGACTCTGGCCTGGACACTGCCCAGGCTCTTCCACCCTCACAGTAGCTGTATCCCGTGGAGGCAATGCACACACAGGTTCTTCACACGGACCCCTGTTCCTCACTGCACTCACGCAGCTCAGCTCAACACTTTTTTCTTTCTTTAAAAAAATTGGGTACAGCCGGGCGTGGTGGCTCAGACCTGTAATCCCAGCACTTGGGAGGCTGAGGCAGGAGGATTGGTGCGAGTTCGAGACCAGCCTGGGCTACAAAAGTGAGCTCAAGGCCAGCCTCAACTGCATAGCGAGACCCTATCTCAAAAAGACAAAAAAAAAAAAAAAAAAAATTTGGGCACAGGTTCTTGCTACACAACTCAAGACTCATGATTCTCCTGTCTCAGCCTCCACAGCGCTTGGATTACAGGAGTACGACACCACACCGGCTTCGGTGGCATGGCAAGCTTGGGGTTCCTGGGCCAGCAGAGCACGTGGCACCAGCAACTGAACCTAGGTCCTTGCGTTTACCAAGCAGGCGCTTAGACCACTGAGCTATCTCCCCAACCGAAGCTCAGCACCTTTATCTAAACAAAAGCCTTCTGCCGGGCATGGTGGCACACGCCTGTAATCCCAGCACTTGGGAGGCTGAGGCAGGAGGATTGCTGTGAGTTCGAGACCAGCCTGGACTACAGAAGTGAGCTCAAGGCCAGCCTGAACTGCCTAGCAAGACCCTGTCTCAAAAAGCCAAAAAAAAATAAAAAATAAAAAATAAAAAAAATAAATAAACAAAAGCCTTCTGCTTCTGAGGAACGGATACTAATCAGGTCATCCTTGAGGAACTCCTCCTAGCAACTTCCAGATGGGAGGCACACGCTTCATACAGGTGAATGGGGCTACAAGGAGACCTGCCGTGAGCTTGGCCACACGGCACCGAGACAGGAAGGACAGCCTTCCCGCGCAGAGCCTTCCTGCACACCTGCCATCTCCTTTACATGTCCATCCCTTTTTTTTTTTTTTTTTTTAATTTTTTTTATTTATTTATTTTCTTATTTCAGAACCCTTGTTTGTTTATTCACTCATTTTCATGGCCGGCTCAGCCTGCCCCAAGGGCAGGGCTGGCGCAGCATGTGGTGCCAGGGATCGAACCGCGGTCCCTGAAGCCGCCCAAGCTTCCCCAAGCAGGCGCTTTAGACCACTGAGCCATCCCGCCGGGCCCCTACATGTCCATTCCTGTCCATTCGTCCCAACCCTGATTCCCAACCGGAGGGGCTCAAGCGGTGGCATATGCGCTGTTCACCTCCATCCCCTAGCGCCATGCCCAATGCAAGCTAGCAGCCAGCGTGGCACATGACATCTAGGCCTCCGTCGCGCCACGACCACGCACCTAAGGACAGAACCAAGGACTGAATGAGATCCTGCACAGCCGGCACGCGGCACGGGAGCCTGCACGAAGGCTAGGCTGGAGTTGCCTTCATAGCTGTGCCACAATACTCGGTGCTACTGCAGATCTTTCCATTCTCCCAAATGAAAACTCGTCAGGAAAGTTTCCAACAAATGCCTCATTAAAGAAATGGACCACAGCGCAAGAAGGACACTCGGGCTGCACTTACATTCCCCATCTCCAAAGGGTCCATCTTTTTAATTAAAAAAAAAAAAGCTGATACAGGATTATATAATGCATCTATTATTCATAAGAAGGCATTCAGTCCCCTTAAAAGGAATGTGACATGATTCCAATAATGGCTACAGATTACTGGGGCAGAGGCTTGCTCAAATGCTCAGCTCACGCTGAAGACCTTCAGAGATTACTGGTGCACGCCTGTGGTCCCAGCTACTTGGGAGGTTGAGGCAGGAGGATTGGTGTGAGTTTGAGACCAGGCTGGGCTACAAAAGTGAGTTCAAGGCCAGCCTGAACTGCATAGTGTGACCCTGTCTCGAAAAAAAAAAAAAAAGACAAGACAAAAAAACAAAAATACACTTGCCAAAGTAGGCACTCAGTCTGCTGAGTGATCTTGCTGGCCCAAGAATGTGTACTTGTGCACGTCTTAGCTCCTTTTCCCTATTCCCATCCTTCCTAAGGATACCTTACCTCCTCGGCTTACAAAAGCTTTGTTTCCATGTCTTCTTTCCCTCCTTTTCTGTGGGTTTTTTTTTTTTTTTGGTCTTTTTTAGATGGTCTCGCTATGCAGTTCAAGCTGACCTTGATTAAGCTCACTTTTGTAGCCCAGGCTGGTCTCAAACTCACAGCAGTCCTGCTGCCTTAGCCTCCCAAGCGCTGGGATTACAGGTGTGCGCCACCACACTCCCTCCTCCTTGACTCTCATTTATTTTTTCTTCCCCTTCTCTCCACCCTTGTTCTCATTCCCCTTTGAACTCTTCCTGCTTTTCACATAAAACACTTGGGATAGTAACTCCGTGGAATAAGAAAAATGCTTTATGGGGCCAGGGAGATAGCTCCATGGCACAAGTGCCTGCCTGGCAAGTACAAAGTCATGAGTTCGAACCCCAATCCCACAAAAAAAGAAAAATACTTTAGAACTAGATAAAGGTGCCAGGAGATAGCTCAGTGGCATAAATACCTGCCTGGCAAGTGCAAGGTCCTGAGCTTCACCCCCAGTACCGCAAAGAACTAGATAAAGGAGGCAGCATACAGCACTGGGATGTCCACAGCTGCCCAAGCACCAGGCCTTCCCTGTCAGCTTTCCTCAAGCATTTTAGAACAGACAGAAGTCACAGGAATAATCCAGGCCAAAGACCAATACAGGAGCTACCAGAAAGCCTACCTACCCTCCAGTGACAAGAACCAGGCACCGAGCCCTGGCAGGTACACAGCTCTGCCTGAGAACCTCGCCACCACCAAGACCACCACGCAAACCACACAAGCAGGCAAAAGCCCGTGGAAAGAGGGGTGAAATGGACAAAAGCACGCCTTTAGAAGCACCTAATCTTTCCCACCCCAAGTCCCTTGGTGTCTCTTCCCCGAGGCACCCCAAGTTCTTGCACAGAATGTTTCAAGCCTTATTTTTCTGCTCCCTTTTACAGTCTCCCATCAGTTTTGCTCCATTTCCTGACTAACCAAATGGGCTCACAGCACTGAGCAGCTCTAACCTCAGAGAAAGATGACCCCACAGGAGCACATCTCAAAGCAGGCAACAGTCCCTGGGCCACCTGCACCGGCCCTCAGCAGTGTGCCCGCCCGTGCTTCATAACTCTGGTATGGCCCAGGGCGCACAGCTAACAGATGGACCCCAGGAGAACATCCTTGCAAGAACCTGCCCCTCATGCTAAGCCCAGCAGAAAGCTGAACACCTCCCAATCCTGAAGAGCTCAGTCACTCCAACAAACCGGCAGACATGCAAGAGAGGCAGGAACCTAAGCCAGTTACAGACAGGTACCCTACAAAGCTGACTCACAGTGGTTTTGATGGCTTACATGGGTCAAATTTACCCCAGCAGAGTACTGAACAAAACACTGTCCCACATGCCAGAAGGCCAAACACGGCCAGTGCTCAGAGGGCTCACAGAAGCTCAAGGCTCACGACGGAAGGCTTTTCAACTTCCTGAGCATCTGAGTCACCCCAACTGTTTCCCACTCATCCTGTGCAGTGTCTCCCCTACCACCACCACCACCACACAAAGGGGGCTTTTTATTTGGGCTTCTGAGAAAGGCAGCAAGGGGGAGGTGGCTCCGCCACTCATCCAATTATTGCTTATTAGCTGGACAAAGAGCTCCTAAGTAGATCTACAGTTATTTGTACCTCTCTCTCTCTCTCTCTCTCTCTCTCTTTTGAAGCAGGTCTCACTACGTGGCCCAGGCTGGCCCCGACCTCACTGCAATCCTCATGCCTCAGCCTCCTGCCACCATGTCCAGCTCATTTGTCACATTTTTTACGTGGCGTCTAGGGACCAGATTCATGTTCTGAGCAGGATTCTCCAAAAGGGTAACCAGCCACAGCACCCACATCCATCCTTACCCTGGCCAATGACTGAGAATAGTAAGAAAGCTCAACAATTTGGATGATTATGAGCCCCGGCTCCTGCTCTTTTGAGCAGGGTCAAGGCTTGGGGATCTCTGCTAGCCTCTCTGAAACAGAAGGGCCGGAAAGAACCAGCTCCCAGAAGCCACCAAAGCCCAGCAGCCAGGGTCCGGGACACAGGAGGCCAGCAGCATGCGAGACCAAGAGAGCAGCGCAACCCACGTGAAGTCCCCTGCTGCAGGCAACCACCCTCTCGGTTGGCCATTCCTGAACACCACTGGAAGACTGGTCTCTTTTTTTAATTTAGGGCAGGGTCTACAGGGTGTCACTATGTAGATAAGACTTGCAGTGATTCTGCGTTTCGCCTCTGAAACGCTGGAATTACGGGCATGCACCACCACATCCAGCCTCCAGTGCCATCTCAGCACACCCTGGGCGAGGCTGGCAGTGGCATGCCAGGGACCAAACCCCAGCCCCGCATCTCTGCCTAAAGATTGGTCTCTTCTAAGCAGTTCAAAAAGACAAGTGCAGCCTCTGAATTCTAAGCAACCCTACTCTGGGGCTGTAAACAGGACACAGCCACGTACTATGATGGTCTTAAAGGCGCCCCCATCTCAGTGAGAGGACCATCAGCTCCTCTGCATAAAGGGCGCAAGACTCCTACCTCAGGTTCCCATTTCCAAAGCTGCACCTTGCAGCAGGGGCCAGCCTCGGTGGACACTCCAACAGCCTTAGCTGACCACTCTTGGGCCATGGGGCTTTCTTCTGGGCCTGCACACGTGTCCTAAGGACTCACTCCTGAGGCTTTAAAAGAAAAGCTCCTGGCCAGGCATGGTGGCACATACCTATAATCCCAGCACTCTGGAGACTGAGGCATGAGGATTGTTGAGTTCAGGGCCAGCCTGGGCTACAAATTCAATTCAAAGCAAGCCTATGAGACCCTGTCTCAAAAAGATTAAAAAAAGAAGAAAAAAAAAAAGGAAAAAGCTGAGCTGAGCTGAGCCGAGCCGAGCCGAGCCAAGCAGAGCCGAGCCGAGCCACGCTCCTGGGTCTTCACAATGTTCCTTCCAGAAGGTCAGTGGGCATGAAGGGAAAACAGGCAACACTTCTCAGCTTGCTATTCTGCTCTCTCAGAAAGAGGACAGCCATGTTTGGATTGTAAAAAAGAGAATCTGGGTCTGGTGGCGCACGCCAGAGGCGAAAGTGGGAGAGTCCAGGAGAGGAGTTCAAGGCCAGCCTGGGCAACACAGAAAGAAGTAGTAATTTTAAAGAGGAACAAACGCATTTCGGTTTTGTTTTGGTGAAAGGATGGAACATAGGGACTTTCTACAGAGCTATAATACCTGGCCTTTATATTTTTAATTTTGAGACAGGATCTCCCTGGACTCAAAGTTGTGACCCTCCTCCCGGGTTACCTGATGTACTGCCCTGCCCAATGTTGTATGGCTTCTCTTATTTGCCTGTTCGGTTTCATCTTTTTGAGACAAGGTCTCACTATGCAGTTCAGGCTGGCCTTGAGCTCATTTTTGTAGCCTGGGCTAGTCTCGAACTCACAAGGACCCTCCTGCCTCAGCCTTCCAATGGCTGGGATTACAGGAATGCACCACCAGGCACAGCCTTGTATGTTTTATTTTTCAAATACAGACTGTACTTGTAGGGCTGGCGAGATGGTTCAGTGGTCTAAAACGCCTGCTTAGAAAAGCCTTAGGCAGGGCCCAGCGGGATGGCTCAGCGGTCTAAAGCGCCTGCTTGGGAAAGCTTGGGTGGCTTCAGGGACAGCAGTTCGGATCCCCGGCACCACATGCTGCGCCAGCCCTGCCCTCAGGGCAGGCTAAGCCGGCCATAAAGATGAGTGAATAAACAAAACAAAGGTTCTGAAACAAGAAAATAAATAAATAAATAAATAAAATAAAAAATTCCAAAAAAAAAATGAAAAGCTTAGGCAATTGCAGGGAGGGACCTCGGTTTGATCCCCGGACCATATGCTGTGCCAGGCCCACCCTCAGGGCAGGCCAAGCCAGCCATAAATAAATAAAACATTAAAAATAAAGCACCTACAAGCAGGATAAGAGCCAGGGGTTGATCCCTAGGCCTGCCATGCCAGCCCCACCCCGGCACTCCTGAGCCAGCAATTGAGGCTGCGCATGGTAGCACATGCATGTGATCCTAGCTCTTGGGAGCCAGTAAATAGGCAGGTCACTATGAGTCCAACCTAGCAGTGAGACCTTGATCACCCTGCAGACCTTTCCCTAAAATAAAAATAAATAGGGCCCACCAGGATGGCTCAGTGGTCTAAAGCGCCTGCTTGGGAAAGCTTGGGCGGCTTCAGGGACCAGGGTTCGATCCCCGGCACCACATGCTGCACCAGCCCTGCCCTTGGGGCGGGCTGAGCCGGCCATGAAAATGAGTGAATAAACAAATAAAGGTTCTGAAACAAGAATAAATAAATAAATAAATAAATAAAATGATTTTTCAATAAATAAATATAAATAAATTTTTAAAACAAATAAATATAAAAGTAAGGGAGAGCCGGGCGTGGTGGCACACGCCTGTAATCCCAGCACTCGGGAGGCTGAGGCAGGAGGATCAGTGCAAGTTCAAGACCAGCCTGGGCTACAAAAGTGAGCTCAAGGCCAGCCTCAACTGCATAGCGAGACCCTGTCTCAAAAAGACAAAAAAAAAAAAAGTAAGGGAGAGCCAGGGAGATAGCTCAGTGGCATAGCCTGCCTAGTAAGCACAAGGTCCTGAGTGACATTCCTAGTACCCAAAAAGGGGGCCATACCTTTTAAAGTTCCACCCATTTCCATATTAACTAGTAAACATTCTAAAAGCAAGAATGTCTCACTCCCTCATGATTCACTAACAGATAGGAATATACCGTCCTCTTCTAAGAACCCTAATTGTTATAAACTTTATTCTTTTAACCTTTGCTTTATTGAGGGTGTTGCCTCTGGCTTCAGGAAATTATAGATGAATTGTCAGCAAGGATTATTTATTTATTATGGCTCTAACTACTGGACCTGTAAGTCCTTTGGTTTTCCAAGTACAGTTCCACTGAAGCCTAGAAAAAAAAAAAAAATCAATGAATACGACCCAGAAAGACTGACCATTTCACTAGATTACACAGTATTCCAGAAAAGAATGCCGACTGAACTACCTAACACTCCTAAAAAAGCAAACAAAACCAAAAAAGCTAGAAAATCTGTGGTTTGGTTAAACATTTTCTTGTTCCTGATTTATTTCCACTTCACCAGACTTCAGATCTCCTACTAGACGGAGACTCTAGCTCAGTGTCACTTTCTCAGCACTGAGAGTATGTAAGGAATGACTCTCCATGGGGCTGCCCCATGTCCGAGGACACTCAGTAGCACACTGCTGTTACCCACGAGCTAGGGGCTGTGGACTCAATGCCCACCAGTGACAGAGAATGATGTCTCTGAAGAGTGCCAAACCTGCCTGGAGCTGGATAATTAAATCTATCCTGGTCAAGAACCGCTATACATTTTTTTTTTTTTTTTTTTTTTTTTGTCTTTTTGAGACAGGGTCTCGCTATGCAGTTGAGGCTGGTCCTGAGCTCACTTTTGTAGCCCAGGCTGGTCTTGAACTCGCACCAATCTTCCTGCCTCAGCCTCCCAAGTGCTGGGATTACAGGCGTGAGCCACCACGCCTGGCTAGAACAGCTATACATGTTGCACACCTGTAATCCCAGCACTTGGGAGGCTGAGTCAGGAGGATCACTGAGAGTTTGAGACCAGCCTGGGCTACAAAAAAGTGAGGTCAAGGCCAGCCTGAGCTGCAGAGTGAGACCCTGTCTCTAAAAGACAAAAAAGACAACAACAAAAAACACTATGTTGGGGGCCTGGTGGGATGGCTCAGTGGCCTAAAGCGCCTGTTTGGGAAAGCTTGGGCGGCCTCAGGGACCTCGGTTCAACCCCCGGCACCACATGCTGCGCCAGCCCTGCCCTCGGGGTGGGCTGAGCCAGCCATAAAAATGAGTGAACAAACAAACAAAGGTTCTGAAACAATAAATAAATAAATAAAATTTAAAAAAAAAAAAAAAAAAAAAAACACTATGTAGCGGGGTGTGGTGGCACATGCCTGACATCCCAGCACTCAGGAGCTGAGGCAGAAAAATCATTGCAAGTCGGAGGCCACCTGGGGCTGTACATGAGCTCAAGCCTGAACTGCATAGCAAGACCCTGTCTCAAAAAAATGACAGTAAGAACACATTATCACCTGCCTGGCAAGTGCAAGGTTGTGAGTTCAAACCCCAGTCCCACAAAAAAAAAAAAAAA
>PVJA010050753.1:0-13142 GCA_004027025.1 Myocastor coypus | reverse complement strand
TGGTTTCGAACTCGCACCAATCCTCCTGCCTCAGCCTCCCAAGTGCTGGGATTACAGGCATGTGCCACCACGCCTGGCTTGGCATATCTAAACTGCAGTAAATTGGCTTGACATGATAACATGGCATGCACTCTAAATACTAAACTGAGAAAATTCTGATTTATTGTATTTATTCTATTTATTTATGTTTATGTTTTTGAGACAGGGTCTCTATGCAGTTCAGGATGGCCTTGAGCTCACTTTTGTGGCCCAGGCTGGTCTCGAACTCATTGATTCTCCTGCCTCAGCCTCCCGAGTGCTGGGATTACAGGCATGCACCACCATGCCTGGCTCTATTCTATTTATTTTCTGAGAAATAGAAAATTTGCCTAATAACAAACATGCATCTACCATTCAACTTTGTGTCTAGATGGTGAATAATACAAAGCACAAGTCCAGTGCAAACCCATATCTCAAGTCAAAGTGTCTGCCTGTGCTCTGGGCCGGCGTGACAGAGAAGGGGTCTGAACAGTGATTGGTTGTACAGCAAGATGGATTCTGGGGAGCGATGTCACCTGTGGTGGTGAAAAGGTTTAGGTTTGCTATGCTTAGATTTTTCAGAGCCACACATGTGTAGTAGTTAGCTCTGGGTTGGTCAGTGTAGTTATCTATACACATTAAAGAATAGAACTTTGTGGATGACATTTTCATAGCGTAAACTACAACAATGCTAAGACTATTCCCATCATTTTTCTCTTTCCAGGTACTTGCATTCTTGCATACATAACAAGAATGAGTGAGTAGGAGGAGGAGTTTCTGCTACGTCACGGGGAGTTGCCCATCCGAGAGTATGGGGTGAGTGAATGTTATTCAAGTCGTACGTGAGCATGGGAGGAAAACGGCTGATTGCTCCACGTCAGCCCTTTCTCTAGCCTGAGCAAGCGCAGCATGGAGAAGCCCAGACATCTATGAAGACTGTTCTGGAGGCAATGCTACAAGACCTGCCAGGATCGCCCATTCCTGCTTCATTTGACGCTTGCCCAGCTTTCAAGATACATATATAAATAAATGCTCCATTTCACTTGAGAAGCACTTGCCTTAAATGAAATAAATCCCTTAGTCCTTTTGTGCTCCCGTGATGAGACACCCTGAAGCAAATAACTGACAAACAACAGAAATTTACCATAGTTCTAGAGACTGGGAAATCAACAAGTTGTTCTATCATTTACATGAAAAGACACAGAGCCTAGAGGAGTCAAATGACCTTGAAAGAGGACAAGGAAATCGTTCACACTGGGCCGATTGCTTGACTTCCTATAATGTTAGAACAATCTGGATGTTAGACAGTACTGTTGTAAAGAGAAAAATGGATTAGTCCAGAAATAGACTGGCCCACGCATATTTGGTCAGTTGTGCCTAACAAAGCAATTCAAGGTAGAAAAGAAAGTGTGTATCACGTGGCAGTAGATCCACCTGCTGTGTACTTGGGAAAGTGGGCGTGGTTGAGCCACACGGCACATCACATACAAAAAGTAAGCCAGAGAGAAAAGCAGAAAAGCTAAACCAGAAATCAGGTGTAAATACAACTGTATAATGTAAATGAAACTTTTAGAACATGAAAATATAGGCAGTCTATAATCTAGTGTCAGCAAAGCCTTCTTAAACAGCACCCAGCAAGCATTAATGAATTTAAAATGGCAAATTAGACTTCATCTGGATTAAATCCTTCAGGATAGGGCTGTAGCTAGGAGTTAGAGCATTTATGGGTCCCTGGGGTGGATTCCCAGTCCTGCAGAACAAAAATCCAATCAAAGCTCAGCTCATCAGCCTGCTAATACAGCTACAACCAAAGCCAGGCAACACTCGGTGATGAGAATAGAATTCTATTCCTATTTATGCAAGGCAAATCAAAGCATCTGCTCCCACAAAGACTTGTGTGAGAAGTTCCCAGCAGCAGTTCCAGTGGTGCAATTGGGTAGCGGGCAGTCCTCATACTGAAAAGTTCCCAGAAGCATTAAGCATAATAGCCCCAAGTTAAATAGTCCCAGTGTCCATCACAACAGGAAATGTTTACTGCACCTGCCAGATTACAGTTCTCATTCACGTGTATCAGAGGCACAGTCCCCTCTCTCTGGTGGTTGCTGTCTCAGGTGGCTTATTGTTCATCTGCATAACTTAATTTTCTCATCTGCATTAGGGCAAATACCGGGGCAGATGGGTCACCTTGTCATAAGAGATCAAAGCCAAGTCTGCACCCAACTACAGACCTCCTAGGAACTTCTGAGAACCCAGCAGTGCAGAATGTCCTGTGCATTGTTGGGTAACTGAGCCTGATAAAGAGATCTGGGCTTGTACAATCCCCTCTACTCCTGTGGCCTCTCCTAGGGGCAGGAAGAGCTGTGGGTGACAACAGTAGGAAGCTCCACCGAGCACGTGTTGTGGGACATAAAGCTGCGTAAAGGGCAGTGAGCTTAGGGTGTCCCTGGAGAGGTAGCCACTGATGGGGTTTTGGAGTCCCTTGGGGAGGCTGGGGCTGGTTTGTTGGGCTGAGGGTGATGAGGAGGAGGCTGAGGTAAACTCTCATTGCGGCATCTTTTATTAGACAGTCCAGGGAGACTCATACCTCCGGCCCCAGGCCTGGGTGGGTGGATGTCTAAACAGAGATCAAAAGGAGAACGATTTCCTTTTAGAGGGTTGCTTTAAGGATCGTATCACATGGGCTGTTGGAGAGAATTTTTTTTTTTCATAAAACTATAAAAGCCTAAACATGAGGCAACTTGGACAATTTCCTCACTTATTGAAAGATACTATAGTAATTTAGACAGCATTTATGGACTATTTCTTCCCATTTCCCATTTTATACTGCGTCTAAACTATGTTGAATAAAACCTAATTTTTTTTTTCCAGATGGTCAGGGTTACATTTTTTCCCATAAATTAATGATAAGCCTCATGGTGAGGTCTGTGGGCATGGCACTGTTGAGCTGCTCTGGCAGTCACTGTATTTTTCAAACACTTATGGTTCCCAGTGCCCTTCTAGATTCTTGCCATCAGGGGGTGGCCGCCTGCCCAACCCTTGAAGAGTGGCTGGGAATGTGTGATTGAGTGGGGCAGAAGTGGCCCTGCAGGCTCCCAGGAGAGGCTGTACAAGAGTTACACGTTCTACTCTCCTCTGTGCTCAGAGCTCTCTGCTGGAGTCCAGCCTCCACACCAGGAGGACCACGTGCCATGTTCACGAGCGCTGTTCCAGCCCGCTGTCCAGCTGAGTTCTCGACTGATGCCAGCACCCATAGGTGATCAGAGGAGCAAGGAGCTTGCACAGGATTTCCACCCCCACCCAGCCAGACTTGAGAGCATGCAAGATTTCTATCTCATTCCTTAGGACCCTATTTTACACAAACATCCCTCCTTCTCTTCAGGGGGCACAGTTGCTTTAGGGCCATAGAGAGTCCTCAAATGTTGCACCTGCTGATAGCCAACTCCTTGTTCCTGGGGATCAGCTGAGGACTGCAGAATGTTCCTGAACTCTGAGTGGCACCAGTCCCTCCCTCTGACTGGGCCCAGCTGATGGGGGTTAGGTGAGCTGCTCAAAACCCTAAACAGCTGTTCAAAGTCCCTACTTTGACCTTGGAGTGTGTCCTGTCTGCTTTCCCTCTCAGCTTCCCATTCCCCTGCATAAGAGTTCTCACCCTGGTCAGTTTCCAGTCCTGAGGCTGGGAGGAAATGAGCCCTGTCCTGCCCTGTGCAGCGGAGGGCACTGCAGTGTTCCTGTCAGCGCAGGGAGCTCAACCCCCGAGTGTCCTGGACTTGGCCCTAGAAAGCCTGGCTGCCCTTTGTTTCCCAAGACCTGACACCTGTATGAGAGCTCACATGAGCCTTGGCCAGGAGAAGATGATAAGAAGCCAGTGCAACAGCCAAGAGAGGGACTTTGGTGGCCCATGTGAGTAATTCTAGCACTGGGGAGGCTGAAACAGGAGGAACCACAGAGCAAGTCCACCCTGGGCAAGGTGGCTACTGAGCAAGATCCTGATTCCAAATGAAAACTAGAGTAGGCTGGGATGTGGACTGGAGCAAAGACTCTCTGGCTGTCAGAGGATGCTCTGTCCTGAGTGTGGCCATACTCTTCCCCCATAGGTCCAGGAGATAAGATAGCTGGATCCTTTCAATTGAAAATGAATGACTCTGAGCCAACTGGTCCTGGGTCTGCCGTGCCAGCCCCACCACTGGGGCCCACTGAGACAGCAATTGAGACTGGGAGTGGTGGCTCAGGCCTGTAATCCCTCCTCTTGGGAGGCTGTAAACAGGCAGATCACTATGAGTCTGATCTGGTAGTGAGACCCTGAATACCCTGTAGACCTCCCTTGCCAAAAAAAAAAAAGAAAGAAACTGAAAAAGATTTTTAGGATTGTAAATAGAAGCAAATTACCACTTACTGACAATGATAATGACCATCCAAAAGAAAGATGAACAGCCTCGGACACCTGAGGTGGAACCCCCTCACCCAAGAGGGCAGGACTGGCAGGGGCTCCAACATTCCCCTGAGCAGCCTCAGCATCGAGGTGGACTGGCTCTCCATCAAGACTTCTAGAGAAGCTAAGTCCCTGGGATCCCTGACCCATGTCAGGCTCATCCTTATGGATACAAGACAGAGCTATCAGTTCCCATGGTGTCATACCAGGGAGACCTGCCAGGGATTTCCATATGGGGGGAGGAATGTGAGGACTTTGGTGTCATTGTGTGAGTGAATATTCACACCCAAGAGTGAAGCCGGAGGAATTAGAAATTTAAAATGCCATTGGAAACAACTGTCTGAAATAAGATGAGAAGCCAGTTCACAACTGTCACAACTGTCAAAAGATTCAAGGAAGGAATACAAGTCAATTCAACAACCAGTGTGGAAGGAAGTCTAAGTATCACATATGCAGAACAGGAATATGAGGCCCTGCCTACACAAATAAAATGCCTCATCAAAGTACCTAAGTATGAAGATGTCATAATGTTCTCTGCTCTCAACTTTTAACATGGCCCAGGCAACCAACAAAAAGCACCAGCGCCCAGGAAACCATGGAGGACACGTTTGATTACTTAAATGAATCGCAGTCCGGAAGAGTGTCAGAATATTTCAGGGCATCAAGAAACAAGTCAACTCTTACCACCTTGCAATTACCTTGTGGGGGCTTCCCAATGACACAGGGGAAAATCTAGCTCCCAACCTGCTAGATGTCAGATGTGCTGAGTTTATGTCCCGCAAGACTCAAGAATGAGTTAGAAGGAACAACAAAGATTAAAAGTAGGGCAAATCTATTGAGAGCAATAACTCCTAAGAGACAGCAGGGGATCAAAAAATGGTTTGCCACTGAGGAGGCCACTTCTCTAAGAATGTTTCTTAGAGCAAAATTGTTGGGTGGGCACACACTTCAGTAGTGAGTACAATGTTGGTCAATTTATACCAACCAATAAGATGACAGGTAGAGCCGCCTAACTAGTAATGGTTCAGTGGAAAAACAGGTCTCATACCAAGAACACATGGAAATAAGAGAGGCATTTTCAGAAAGATGCTCTGGTCACCTATCTGGGTGACTGTGTAGAACAACTGTGTTGAAAGTGTTTCAAAACTCAAGTATGTCACCAGTCTGCAGTGTACCTTCCCCTTCTGTAAACAGGCTTGCTAGGCACAAGATGTACCAGCAGTGAAAGCCCTGCCTGGCCTGTTTCTTTTTCCAGTTTGCTCCCATATTAATAAAGTTCTACTGGCTGGCAAAAGACCCCCATCCTACCTGATAAATGCTGTAAAATTAACTTCCAATCCTAGCTTGGGGATCAATTTTGGAGTCCCCAGCACCTGTGAACCTATCAATGTAATCAAGCTTGGTTCCTTCCTCTTATCTGAGTGCTGTTCCATTTCTTCACCTCTAGTAAACCTAAAATTGCTGTAATATCTGGTTCCCTGATCTGGAAACTGACAACACTGGCCCCTACAGCCACTGGCTCAGAGTTGGGGAAGCACCCGCTCGGTGCCCTTCTTGGTAGAGCCCCCTTGCACAAGAGGGCAGGACTGGCAAGGGGCTCCAACATCCTCCTGACCAGCCTCAGCATGGAGGTGGATGGGCTCCCCACCAGGACTTCTCAAGAAGCTAAATCTCTGGGATTCCTGACCCAAGTCAGGCCCGTCCTCAATGACAGAGCGGGAGACTGATCAATTCCTGTTGTGTCATACTAGGGAGCCCAGTCAGGGGTTTCCATAGAAGGGGAAGACTGAAAGGACTTCTGTGGGACTGTGTGAATGAATTTGCACATAAATGGCATACTGGTGATTCAATATCTGCAGTAGGAGCCTGACCAGGCCTGGCTTTATACATGTATACTTTAGCCTAGATGCACCTAAATTCCCACGAAGGATGCGGCAATTGGGTGTCTGAGTGGTCTCAGGGGTCTCCCACCCTTGTCTGCTGTGATACTGCACAGAGGGCAGGAGGCTTAGAGGATGGGAACCACAGAGAGCAAACCAAATGCCTTTGATATATGATCAAGAAGTTCAAAAGGTTTTCACTGGTGATCATGACATGAACATGAATCTGTCAAAACTCCAGACCCTCTTTAAGGTAGACTTGCCCTGACTTGATGGTAGGTGGTCACCAGAGATAAGTCTAGAGCCTTCCCTAGTTGCAGGAGTTTGGTGGGTGGTCACTGATGTGCGTAGCCACTCTGACCAATTTCCATATATAAACTCTTGGCCAGAGATTGCTCAGATTTTCCCTCCATGGGTGTGATTCTGTGAAGGAATGAACATAAGGCGTCAGGTCTTCATTGTCTGAGATCCAGGTAGTCCAATAAAGAATTGCAAAAAAACAATATATCAGGGTAACTCTAAAGAAGGGGTGTTCCCTCCACCCTACTTCTTCTTGCCTCCATTTATACACTGCTGCTGGCCCTTTCAGATAGTCTGCCCCCTTGGATACCCCACCTCAATGACCCCTTCCCCCAGATTCAGAGGCAAATGAGCCCCTTGCCTGCTGGCTGCTCTGTGCACAAACACCGGTTCTCCAGATGCCCTTCTGGGAGGTTAGATGCCCTGCCAAGTGGAGGCTGATAGGTCTGCCCAGCTGGGCTGGCTGACCATTTACAGTCAGCCCTTTAATACCTCTGACCATTTAAACTGGAAGAATCACATCCTAACATTCCGAGAAGCCTGAGGCTTCATCGACCTCATGGACTCCATGTTTCAGATCCACCAGCCCACTCGGAATGACTGTCGCCATCTCCTCCACACTTTTGTCAGTGCTAAAGAGTGGCACAGAATCCTGACAGAAATGCAAAAATGGCTCCAAACCCAGGCCCCACTGCAGTTCTGGATCCTGAGGCCTGAACAAAGGATGTAGCTCCTGATTAAAGCCCAAAAGGGGACTTCCATACAAAGGGCAGAAGAGAGCTCCTTACTGAGCACTGAGAGGTGCTCCTCAAAGGCATTTGGTAGGGAACAAATAAGCCACCAACACGTATAAGGTTGCTGCTATCACCCAAAAGCCTAACAAGTCCCCACAAAACTTCTGAGAGGCTTTGTGAATGGTTTCACCTGTGCTCCCCCTTCAATCCAGAGGCCACAAAAGATCAACAAATGCTCAAGGCTGCTTTTTTTTTTTTCTTGTTTCAGAACTTTTGTTTGTTTATTTATTTATTTTCATGGCCGGCTCAGCCTGCCCTGAGGGCGGGGCTGGCGCAGCATGTGGTGCTGGGGATCGAACTGAGGTCCCTGCAGCCACCCAAGCTTTCCTAAGCAGATGCTTTAGACCACTGAGCCATCCTGCCAGGCCCTCAAGGCTGCTTTTGTGGGACAGTCAGCATCTGGCATTTGCTGAAAATTTCAGAAAATGGAGGGCTTTTCCAGAATGAATGAGACACAACTATTGGAAGGAGCCAAAAGATCTGTGAACCAGGACAGAGTTTGAAAGAGAAGCCAATGAGTAGATGAAACAAATAGTGTCCCCTTTGGCTGCCACAATGGGAAGGTCTGACCCCATCCAAAAGCTGGTCCTAATATGAGACTGTGTATGGGGTAGAGGAGCAAGATGCTCCCCTCTGTGAGAGGATCAATGTGCTTGCTGCAAACAACAGATGCCCACTCTACCAAGGAGATGCAGGGACTGCCAGGACCCCAACCCTGATGACCAAGATATCATCTGGGGCTGGAAGGGAGCTACCTACTTGGACAAGGGGCAGCCAAATCAGAACAGAAGAGATGTAGCTCCCTGAAACTTGGCCCCCACAAACCCATGGCCACAATGTCAGTAAGGGGCCAACAAATGACTTTTGTGATAGATATAGGAGCACAATATTCTGTTGTGACAGCCCTGATTGCATCATTCAAAAGGAGAGAAAGTATCATCATAGGGACCATGGGGGTTTAGACAACTCACCAGTCCCATCAGCCATGACCTTACCAGCTGGCAGGTGGGGGGAGAAGCAGGAAGTACTTCACCAGTTTCTATATCTATCTGAGTGTTCATTGCCTTTCTTGGAAGAAACTTGCTGACTAAACTCAGAGCCCAGATAACCTGAGGGACTTATTAGCCTATCCCTTGAGAACTAGGAAAACCTAATTCTATTAGTTTCAGTCTCCAGAGAAGAAGAATGGAAATTGCATATGGTAGATAGAAAGGAACAGAACTCTCCACTGGTGTTGAAGACATACCAGGGGGCCGGGCGTGGTGGCGCACGCCTGTAATCCCAGCACTCGGGAGGCTGAGGCAAGAGGATCGGTGTGAGTTCGAGACCAGCCTCAGCTACAAAAGTGAGCTCAAGGCCAGCCTGAACTGCATACTGAGACCCTGTCTCAAAAAGACAATAAATAAATAAATAAATAAATAAATAAATAAATAAATGAAATTAAAAAAAAAAAAAAAAAAGAAGACATACCAGGGGTATGGGCTGAAAAGTCCTTGACAGGACTGGCCAAAAATCAGGCTCTGACACTGGTGGAACAACCCCACCAGGCTGAGACAATATGCCATACCTGGGGAAGCACAGATCAGAATCCTAGAACACATCAATGGACTGGGAATCCAAAAGAGTGGCCATGGTACACTGTTGAGGACACCAAAAAGGACAGGGTGACATCATGAGATGAAATCAATTGACAGATCAGGTGGCTAAAGGGACTATATACCATAATGGGTCACTTCTATCCTTAGCATGTCCCAAATAGCAGCTGACATGCGACTGGCCTAGGCAACCATTACAATGCACCCAGTAGTGGGCTCCAGATGAAGGAACTTGCAAAGGTCCGGGAATGAAGTGGTGCCTACCAGACCAGAGGACTTTCATTCCTTGAAGAATGGCCTACTCTTTGATGCAACACCATCATAGCCTCATGCACTTGGGGGAAACCACAGTAGAGATGCTTCTAGGTCAATGTTAACCACACACCCCAGCTGTCATCTTTTGCAACGTAATGGTTAATTGATGTCAAAACTGCCTGAAACAGTCCCCTCCAACACCCTTGGCTCATTCCAGGAATATAACACACTGGAACTTCATCCTTCAAGGAATTAGAGGTAGATTTCATAGAAATCATACCTTGCCTCAGATATACGTGCCTACTGGTCTTTGTACCTACTCAGGCTGGGTAGAAGCTACACCTACGCCAGTGGAAAAAGCTCAAGAAGTGGTTATACTATTCCTCAGATTCTCACAGGCCTTCTCACCATCAAATGGAATCTTCATACAGATCATAGACACCAAAGTCAGGGAAGGTGGAGGACATACGTCACACCCTCAGCACTACTCGATCTTTGTCAGGAGATTCATGTGTCCTGGATTGGTCCGCTGTCCCTGGCCCTGCTGCATGCCTGCAACACACCAGGACCCTCAGGCTGCTCCCTTATTAGATACTGTTGTGGAGGCCCCCCTCTCATAGAGCCTTCAGAAATGCAAGGCAGCCGGGGGACAGCAGCCTGGTGCTGGGAGACAGACAACAGCAAAGGTATTCTCTCACATTCACAAGGCTACCCTAGAAAGAATCCCAATCTTCTCTAGGCAGCCTGGCAAACCCATTTATGTCAGGAGATTCAGTCTGGATTGAAGAGTGGAAAAAAGAACCCCTTAAGCTCATGTGGACAGGGCCTCACGCTATTGTACTTGTCATCCCAACTGCTATTAAGGTTGGAGGGGTTGCTTCTGGGCAACACCATTTGAGGCTGAAAGAGGCTTACCCCAAGGACCCTTCAGCCATCTAGACTGCTCATACTTACCGCCTCCCCCAAAACATGACTCTAATGGGAACTACTAAGACACAGAATGATCTCATAGACATCACTGAGAGACAATCACCGTGCTCTTGTCACACCAGAGGCTGACTGGTCTACATATAGCAGAATCCCAAGGATGATATTTAGAGAACTCCCAGTTTATAAGAGACTGATTGCAACACAGTCACACTGAGTACCTCTCTGTACGTGGACTAGTGACTTTTCTCTTTGCCCCAGGCCTTGCACCAGTGGCATGGAGCGTCTGGTCTTTAAATGAAAGGTACATCAGAGGCTAGACATTAATTTTATGGGTGGGTTCTTTTGTTGGTATCATCTGCCTCACATATTGACAAGAATGTTTGTCTTTATTCTTGTCTGCACCATCCAGGTACCTGGCCAAGGCTTCCTCTTGCTCCCTGGATGCACACCAAAGACCATGACCTTCATTCATCTCTTGATCAACCAATCTTTTTTTTTTTTGTCTTTTTGAGACAGGGTCTCGCTACGCAGTTCAGGCTGGCCTTGAGCTCCCTTTTGTAGCCCAGGCTGGTCTCGAACTTGCACCGATCCTCCTGCCTCAGCCTCTCCAGTGCTAGGATTACAGGTGTGCACCATCACACCCAGCCTGATCAACCAATCTTGACCTGGTCAGGGATGGCCGCCTTTGCATATATGCCTTTGCTTGCCTCCACTGAGGCTACCCTGGTACCCCTTAGGGTTTGGTCACTAGCCAATACCTCATTCTACCTCCAAGTTGACATCAAGCGTGCCCTGTTACAACCCTTCGCTTTCAAAAATTTGGAAAAGTCTTTCATTTAAGCCAGCAAGGCTGAAAAATTAACATACCTCCATGCTATGCGAGGACCTATCTTTGGAGGTGTCAATATAGACTCACAGGCCATACTTTGGATTTGATAGACCTGCATTCTTGGGATCTTCCTGAGACACTTAAATCCCCAAAACTATAATTTTACACTAAGCCTTCAACTACTACCACCACCACTCCTGACAATGCTCATTACAGGGCACCTTCTGCTGGGCTGTCCTGCAGTAGACATCAACCCTTCTTTTAAAGCACTTCACATTTTGTAACGGTTGACTGACTCCCTACATCACCATTCACCAGTGATCGCCACCTGTAGTGGGACCCTGTCCTCATAGCAGCGCCTCCTGCTACCCAATATTAACCAGTCTCAAGAATGGCTCCTATTAAATACAAAAAGTTCTCCCTTTATTGGGAAACTAGAACTCAGATCACCACCCAGATTAAATACTAGAGACAGGCATCCTACCTTGACTGGGGCCCATTGGACATAGTGGTTGGGGCCTGGCAAGGACAGCAAAAAATCTAATCTTCTTATCTAGAGCAGTGGTTTCTAACCTGTGGGTCGAGACCCTGGTGGGGGTTGAACGAATACATAGTGCATATCAGGTATTTACATTCTGAATCATAACTGTAGCAAAATTACAGTTTTGAAGTAGCCACCAAAATCATTTTTTGGTTTGGGGTCACCGCAACATGAGGAACTGTATTGCAGGATCATGGCATTAGAAAGGTTGAGAACCACTGATCTAGAGGAACACAGTTGTTCTTCTCTGAATACCCTGGGTGCCTCAGCTCTGTGGTGCCTCCCTGCTAACTGGCCTGAGACCACCACCCTGGTTTATCTGAGCCCAAACATGGACATTATCTTAGGGGAACATGAACTCCCAGTCCCCATGCTGATGTCAGCCTGTCACTGTCAGGCTCCTGTCCTCATCCCCTTGCCAGTGGGGCTTGACACAACTACTATGACAGGGACAGGGACTGTGGGTCTCATCACTGTCATCGATTCTTACAAATGCCTGACCCAAGAACTCTCTCAAAGTTTAACTGATATTTCCAAGGCTCCTTTCACATCACAAAGCTACTTAGACTCCCTGGAAGCTGCAGCTCTTCAGAACCAAAAAGGGTAAGCTACCACTCTCATTCTGACAGCAAAAATGGAGAGCCTCTGCCTCTTCCTAGAACAATGTGGCTTCTATGCAGACCAGCCTGGAATAGTCTGGGGGGCCACAGAGAGGCTACAGATGCAAGCCAGTAGATTAAAGGACCCCACTATCTCTAAGTGGCCATTCTCCTGGAAGAACTGGAAGTCAGGGCCTCTTCCCTGGTTGACCCCTTGGTCAGAAGCCTCCTAATCCTGCTCTATGGGCTGCTGCTTGGATCCCTCCAGAGCCAGGTGCAGGCCTTCATGAGCCAGTCTGCATTAGGTGCTGGTGCAGACTAATCCCACCCATCAGCCCCTGGAAGGAAGTGATGCCCTGTGGTAAGTTATACTGGAAGCATCAAAGGGAGGAAGTGTAGAAGAGCGTTGTGATCAGAATGTTTCAAAACCCAAATCTGTCGACAGTCTGCGGTGCTCCTCCACTTCTGTAAATAGGCCTGCTGGCCACAAGATGTAGCAGCACTGCAAGCTGTACCTGGCCTCTTTTTTCCCAGTTTGTGCCCATATTAGTGAAGTTCCAGTCTTGTGAAGGACCCCTGATAAACAGGTAGCTGCCCTGCCTGATAAACAGCATAAAAGTAACTTCCAACACGAGCTCCATGACCCGACTTTGGGGTGTGCCACACCTCCCACCCCGCCCTCCGCTTCTCCATCTGCTGCTCAGATGCTGTCAAACCTAAAATTGCCTTAATAGCTGATGTCTATCAGGACTTTGCTGGACCGGCTGATACCAATTACAGTAAAGCTCCCAGCTATTGCTTGTTCCTCTGGGTAGGCATGTAAACCTGATTGCTGGATTTTTATCTCAAGACCTGGTCTGCTTCAGATGTACCTCCAGACACAATTCTGATGTCTTTATTTTTTTCAACTGACTTTCTTGACAGCGCAGTTCCTCTCTGACTATATATTAATTTCTGTCTAATGTAGCTACC
>PVJA010050752.1:0-13137 GCA_004027025.1 Myocastor coypus | reverse complement strand
CCGGGCCCTAAATTTTTTTTTTTTTAATTAAGATTTTTTTTTTTTCTTGTTTCAGGACCTTTGTTTGTTTATTCACTCATTTTTATGGCCGGCTCAGCCCGCCCTGATGGCAGGGCTGGCGCAGCATGTGGTGCCGGGGATTGAACCACAGTCCCTGCAGCCGCCCAAGCTTTCCCAAGCAGGTGCTTCAGACCACTGAGCCATCCCGCCGGGCCCGACAACAGATGTTTGCCATCACACCCAGTAAGTATTATAAAGAGTCAAAAGACTTTTATGAACAGGGGCCCAGCAGGATGGCTCAGTGGTCTAAAGCGCCTGCTTAGGAAAGCTTAGGCGGCTACAGGGACTGTGGTTCAATCCCCGGCACCACATGCTGCGCCAGCCCTGCCCTCAGGGCAGGCTGAGCTGGCCATAAAAATAAATAAACAAACAAACAAACAAAAAAAGTTCTGAAACAAGAAAAAAAAAAAAGACTTATGAACAACTCAAGCAAGTAAAAGGGAGGAAACTCATCTAGTCCATCTCCACAGATGCTTTTATGATGCAAAGCAGTTCTGGGGAGACAGCCTGCCTAGCAAGCTCAAATACCCAGGTTCGATCCCTGGTAACATATGCAGTGCCAGCCCCAGAATCCTGGGCACTCTGTGCCAGACACTGAAACCAGGCATCATGGTACACTCCTGTAATCCATGCTGAAGAGGCTGGGACAGGAGGATCAGTGTAAGTCCAACCTGTATAGTGAGACCTTGTACCAAATAAATAAAACATTTTTTAGAAAGTTTTAAAACATGCAAAAGAGGCCCTTCAGAAGAGTATTTTTGACCTCTATTTATAATTTCTGGGAAATCCCCAAACACATGCACTGGGTCCTCATCCCCACCTCTTACAGCTTGACTCACACCAAGACTTCCTTTGCAGGAAGGGGCACAGGCCAACACAGCCACTGTGTTCCAGCCTTTAGGTGTAAGGCTTGCCACCATAGCACCCCAACATCTGAACAAAGTGTCTTTTATTATTTGTGATGTACAAATACAACAATGCAGAGATCACCTTTTCCCTTTGATTCCAATGACAAGTGCTTGAAGAAAAAATATATGTTTATCAAGAAATTTATCTTCCAAATTTTCTTTAAAAAAGGTGGTGGCTAGAAAAAAAAAATCATACATGTCACATACACACTTTCTTTTATTTTTTTATTTTTTATTTTTTATTTTTTTTT
Organism: Myocastor coypus; assembly: GCA_004027025.1. Taxonomy (NCBI): domain Eukaryota; kingdom Metazoa; phylum Chordata; class Mammalia; order Rodentia; family Myocastoridae; genus Myocastor; species Myocastor coypus. The sequence goes on along the minus strand of PVJA010050752.1, from coordinate 11,918 downwards.
GAGACAGGGTCTCACTATGCAGTTCAGACTGGCCTTGAGGGCACTTTTGTAGCCCAGGCTGGTCTCGAACTCACACCGATCCTCCTGCCTCAGCCTCCCGAGTGCTGGGATTACAGGTGTGCGCCACCACGCCCGGCTCCACACTTTCTTTTAAAAGTTTTTTTTTTTTTTTTTTCTTTTAAAAGTTTTTTGAGACAGGGTCTCAAGATATAATCCAGACTACCCTAAAACTTGCAGCAATCTTCCTATCTCAGCTTCCCAAGGACTGAGATTATAGGCATGTGCCACCATGCCCTGCCAGTCATATACACACTTGATACTAACAGGAGGAACACAACTAGGAAAAAAAGAAAAAAAAAAAACTTAAAAAAAATTTTTTAACATGCTCAAAAACAAAAAACAAAAAACTCGTACAGGCCGGGCATGGTGGCTCATGCCTGTAATCCCAGCACTCAGGAGGCTGAGGCAGGAGGATCGGTGTGAGTTCGAGACCAGCCTGGGCTACAAAAGTGAGCTCAAGGCTAGCCTGAACTGCATAGGGAGACCCTGTCTCAAAAAGACAAAAAAAAAACCTCGTACAAAATGTTTGCTTCTCGAGCCGGGCGTGGTGGCTCACGCCTGTAATCCCAGCACTTGGGAGGCTGAGGCAGGAGGATCGTTGTGAGTTCGAGACCAGCCTGGGCTACAAAAGTGAGCTCAAGGCCAGCCTGAACTGCACAGTGAGACCCTGTCTCAAAAATTAAAAAAAAAAAAAAAAAAAAAATGTTTGCTTCTCAAAATCAAGACCTAGAAGTGGAGGAACACTGATGTTTGACTCAACAGCCACAAGAGTGGTCAGGTGGTCTTAATGAGCATTCCTCCTACCAGGCTGTGACCTCCTGAGCCCTTCAGGGAGGATGGCTGGCAAAGGAAGAGGCTGAAAGGCAAGAATCCCATCTACCAGTGGACTTGATGTCAAGTGTCCAACAACTGCAAGGAGAAAACACCCACTGAACTCACTTTATATGGGATTTAACACAGGGGGTTTCTTTTGGTCCCCTTGAATAGGAGGTATCAGAAATCTATGATTTAAGACAATAAATATTTATCACTTTTGTATTGAGACAGGGATTAGAAGAAACACTTCTAAACATGTGTCTGCTGTTTCATGATTCTTAGAAGCAGTCTACCAGTCCCCTCCCAGTAACTCCAACTCTGATCAAAGGTAAAAACCCGGGAGCCAGCAAATGAGGCAAAGGTAAACTTATTCCAGTGTAAAGCTGTATGGCCCTAAAAAGTGCCCAGTCCCACTGCTGGTACACTCAGGAGCAAAGCAGAGTGTTCAGAGGCCTGACTGGGTAAGAAAGGCTCCTACTAAGGCAAAAAGCTGGGTGAGAAGCACAGACTACTCTTGGGAGCTTGCCTGAGTTGGGCCACAGAAAGGGTAAGCAGGCTCAGAAGTCGGGGCACTAGCACAACTCCATGAAAGCAATGGCACAAAGGCTAAAATCCTCACAACACTTCTTGAAGTAGAGCTTTGGGATGTTCAAGGGGAGTGTCAGCTGCTTTCACCTAGATAAAGATTTAGTTTTTCGGGGCTGAGGAGATAGCTCCATGGCACAAGTGCCTGCCTGGCAAGTACAAGGTCATAAGTTTGAACCCCAGTCCCACCAAAAAAAATTAAAAAAAAAAAAAAAATTAGTTTTTCTTTTTTGAAAGATAAACAAGGCCTAGAAACCAGGATGGGAATAAGTTCTGAGCCCACATCCTCTTTACTCTCTGAGCAGAGGAAGCCCATTTCCTCCCTCCGCTCCAGCCTGTTGCCACAGGGTGACACAAAAGAGAAAAGGAGCCATGTGGGTCACTGACAGGCACTCTTGCTGCAGCCTGAGCTGTGCCCCAAATGGGTCAGGACTGTGGCACCAGTACCTCATTGAGGCTGTAAGGGGCAAGGCTAGGGAGTGCAGGCAGAGGGGCCTGCTGCTGGCTGGGGGCTCTCTGAGGAGGAAGGGTAGTAGGAGGGCTGTCCCACCTTCAGAGAACTATCAGCACCAAGAGGTGGCAGGAAATGGCATTAACTGTACCAGGAATAATGGGTCCTTCAGGGGAAGAAGAGGGATTCCCTGATGTTACTCCCCCATTGAGATTAAGAACAGAGGTATGTAGGGTGGAAGCAAGAGGCTGAGGAGAAAAAGTGGTAAGGGGAAATGAAAAGGAATAGGACCTGTAGCTTTCCTCTTGAATGAAACGTTCAGGTCACTTCCATAAGATCCAGAGGTTAAGCTGAGAATCTGAATGTCCAGAGAAATGGACATCCCCACAGCGAGCGGGCCCACTGACACACCTATTCTTGGTCCTCTTAGACATTCTGACAGCAATGGAGAGAGGCAATGTTCCCCTCAGAGTTGGCTAATCCCCCTGAGACAACTCCACTCTACAGACCCATAACAACAGCTAGAAAGAACTTCTCTGTACCCTGGCATGAAAGGCCTGCATAGTCTCTATGACAATGCTCCATCCACAAGAGTTTCTCAAAAGCCTCGGTCTATGCCCAGATCTTAAGAGTCCAATTCTCTTTGGGGACCAAGAGATCCCAGTTCAGGATTCCAGGACTTTGACAAAGACAGATATATGCATTTCATTTGTCCAAGGTGGGCATGAGGGAAACCTGTTGGGAATCCAACTGCAGTTTGAGGATCCTTCACTTGAAGGCTCAAGAGCAAAACAGCTGCCATGAGGATGGGCTTCAGTGTGGCTTCTACCAACTCTTCCTGTAAGCACCCTCTTCTGTGCATTCATTCTTGGCACTCTGGACTTCGAGGAGAGAGAAGGAGGGGTAGTGTGGACCATTTCTCTCCAGATTCTGAGCTCTCAGGATGCCACCTAGAACATGCAAGGCTGATGAGATCACAGCTCTGAGACCACCTGGCAGGTAGTGCGAGACCAGAGTACAGGACAGGCCTTAGGAGGGAGTGTTTTGACTTGCAAATGGTTCTGAGAGTTCAGTGGCAGCAGCCACCACAGTGGCCGCCTGCATGGGAGTGCTGGCTGTCCCCAAACTTGGTCTTCCGGCTCAGGATCTCATAGGAACAATCCTCCCCACAACAACCAGACATGCTTGGGGAAGAATCATCGATTTCAAACCTGCAATGCAGACAGGAGAAAAGGGTTGATCACAGGCAGCCAACTTTCCTTCTGTCCTGAAAACTTTTCTAGTAACTATACTGATGGGATGAGGGCAAGGGACCAAGTTAGAGGATGCTGTATACCATTTCACCAATCTCAAATCCCCATGAACCACTGGACTGTGAGCTCAAGTATCAAGATGAGAGCCAGAACCAGGAAAAAGGCACATGGGGAGCACCTACTACCCGCCAAAAAAACCACTCCGGAGATCAGTTCCTTACTGTAGCGCTTCTCGGAAGAACTGGTAGGCACCATGATTGTGTTTAAATACTGTTAACATCACCTTCTTCATCTGTGTGCTGAAAGAAAGCAGAGTGAGCACCATCTAGAGAAATAGAGACTGAGGCTATGTGTCCTCTGTGTCTCTCACTACTTCTCATTTCCCACAAATGGTGTTTCCAAGTCCCTCCTACAACCTGCAGAGGCCTTTGGCACCAAACTGCTCAGTGCATCCACTATCACAGATAGTGTGAGACTGGTCTGACTGCATGAGCTTCAGGGATCTTCTCTACCTCTTCTCTATAGCCCCTTCACTTAGCATAGTGAATTCCTCTCCCTGTGTCTGAGTGAACAAGACTTGAAGCAGACCTTACCTGTTGGCCATGAGTTGCAGGATCTGTATGAGGAACTTCCCTAGGCCTTTCCGCCGCACTTTGCTTTCCAACTGCACCTCGTAGCTAGACAGAGAAAGCAGGGTGATGAGAGTGCAAGGTGGGGCATAGAGAGGCTGCAAAGCCAGCAGGTAATACGCCATCGCTGGCAGCCCATAGACCCAGACAGGCATGGTAGGCTATTGCCTATTCTCCCGCCCCTTTCAGCTCACCCCAAGCCAAGGCTCCTACCAGTAGAGGACTTCATCCCCGCATTCCACATCAAACCGGAAGTGAGAAAAGGCAACAGGGACAGAACTATTTTCCCAAGCGATAAGGTACCAAGCTCGGTCATCTGTCATTTCCTCCCGTTTTTCTCGGTCCTTCCAGCCCCACTCACTTTGCTCATACCTAGGGAGTTTGGGAGCAGTCAGAATAGGAAAACCTTAAAGGACTGGAAAGCTAGCTGATGAATCAGACTTTACTGTGCTCTGCTCCCCTTTGGTTAAGCCGTGCTTACATGCTTTGCATATTCGTTTTGGTCAGGTCAAACGCCCAATCCACAGTGGCTGGCTCCAGTCCAGACACTCGTTTACATTCAATGGAGACATTCAACCTAAGAAGAGGATAGGGAGGCATAAGAAGTGGGTGGCTCCCTTCAGGGTGCCACCATTCCTCCACGAAAAGTCTAACAGGCACACTTGGTCTGTTACTTCTTGGGAAAAGCCCAACCTTCTCAGATAAGACTGGAGAAGGTGCCTGTACAGAAACAGATCCTTTTCAGGTGAGATTAACAAATGTCATTTATTACCTCTTTGTTCTTTTTCTCCATTTGTATTTTATTATAAAAACACTTTAGCCTTTTTTGTTTCTTAGTTCCTGCTTTTTCTTTTTTTTTTTCAGGACCGAGGTTCAAACTCATGACCTTGCACTTGCCAGGGAGACATTTGTGCCACAGAGCTAACTCCCCAGTCCCTCCCCCCCCCACTTTTAAATTTTAGTACATGGTTTATAGGGCCTCACTAAGTAGATCAGACTCACGGTGATTCTCCTGTTTTCAGCCTCCCAAGTGCTGGGATTACAGGCACGTGCCACTACACCCATTCTCAATCAGCTCACCCTCTCAGCTTGCCCCAGGGGCAGGGCCAGCATGGCATACCAGAAATCAAGCCCTGGCAGCTGCACTCTGCCTAAGCAGGTGCTTTAGTCCACTAAGCTATTTGACTGGCCCTCTTCTCGAAAGTCAAGAGTCTTGCTGTATAGTTTAGGCTGGCCTTGAACTCACTATAGTTGAGGCTGCATTTGGACTTGCAGTAATCCTCTTGCCTTGGCCTTTACAATGTTGAGATTGAGCCTGGCAGGATAGCTCAGTGGTCTAAAGTGCCTGCTTAGGAAAGCTTGGGCGGCTTCAGGGAACATGCTGCACCAGCCCTGCCCTCAGGGCAGGCTGAGCCAGCCATAAAAACAAACAAACAAACAAAAAGTTCTGAAACAAGAAAAAAAATTTTTAAAAATGTTGAGATTATAGGCATGTGCCACCATCCTTGGTATCTTAAGCATTTTCTGTCATTCTGATTTCTGAATTTAGAGTCCAGAGTGCTAACCACTACACCATGGAATATCACTGCTGCTTCAATTTTTATAGTATTTGTGGATTCCCGACAGATCTTCTTCCTCCTTATCTATCCAATTGTACATTCAAAACCAGTGGGGTGAATGACCTTGATCTTCAAGACTATAGTTCGGCCACCACACTCCCAGCACTGGCTGATTATCTTTATGTAGCATAGGCTACCTTTCAACTATGTAGCTCAGACAGCCTTCAACCACCCTGCACCAACCCTCCCGAATCAACCTTCCAAGTGCTGGGACTATAGGGTGCACCATCACAGCTGATTTCAATTATCATACTTTTTTTTTTGTGGGACCAGGGTTCGAACTCACGACCTTGCACTTGCCCAGCAGGCACTTGTGCCTCGGAGCTATCTCCCCAGCCCCTCAATTATACTTTACAGATGAGAAAACTAGGGCCAGGAAGATAGCTCAGCAGGCATAAACCCCTGCCTGTTAATCACTCACCAGGTCATGAGTTTGATCCCCACTAACTCCCTGCCCCCCAAAAAAGAAAATTAACGAGGCACAGTGGCACAACTGCAGGCACATCACAAGTCCAAGGCCAACGAATGGGCAGTATATCACGTCAGTAGGAGGCACACTGCCCTGGGTTCAATCCCCAACACCAAGGTTGGGGTGGGGGGGGGTCACACCTGTAATCTCAGCACTTCAGAGGATCAACACCAGTTTAAGGCCAGCCTGAGCTACATAGTGACTCCGAGGTCAACCTGGACTACATAGTGAGACTGTCCATCTTAAAAAAAAAACAGAACAAAACAAAGAATCCCCAGCACCACACGCAAAAATGAAAATGAGGCTTAAGAAATTCGAGTAAGTTGTCCAAGTAGAGTTAATATGAGGCCCAACAGCAATTCAACCTATAACCCAAAGCAGACACAAGCCTAGAATTTCCCCAACCTAAAATGTTACATTACAGAAACTCAACTCAGGTAAGATAGATTATACTTCTTACTTTGTAAACCAGCAATACAAAAAAGGAGAGAAAATTTTAATCCAGATACTATGGTAAACTAGATCAGTTGTCATAAAAGCTATTGTTTATGTCTAGCTTTTTAGTATGTTCCAGGAATAAGAGCTCAGTGTGGTGGTGGACACCTGCAATCCCAGACTTCCAAGTGCTAAGATTACATGTGTGCACCACCATGCCATGCTATAATTTCAGTTTTTTCATTAGTGGGAAAAAAATTTGGGTTTACAGAAGTCACGCTGGAAAAGTAAATTCCTGAGGTCACTGAAGTAGACAAGGGTTGACAATGCTCAATACATAAAAATTAAAATTCATATAAATAAATAAATAAATAAAAATAAATTAAAAAGGGGCTGGGGAAATAGCTCCGAGGCACAAGTGCCTGCTGGGCAAGTGCAAGGTCGAGAGTTCGAACCCTGGTCCCACCAAAAATAAATAAATAAATAAATAAAAATAAAAAATTAAAATTCAAAAAATAAATAAATAAATAAACTAAATGAATACTCTTACCAAAAAAAAAAAAAAGAATGATCAATAAGGGTTGGACAAATAGCTCAGTGGATTGAAGCACCCACGAGCAGGGGCAGGGGTGGGGATTTGATCCCTGGCACCTGCCATGCTTGCCCTGCCCCCCAGGGCATGCTGAGCCAGCAATTGGCATGCACCTATAATCCCAGATCTTGGGAGGCTGTAAACAGGCAGATCACTACAAGTCAAATCTATCTAATAGTGAGCCCCTGAACACCCTGTAGACCCTTCCCTAAAATATGTGTGTGTGTGTGTGTATATATATAGAATGCTCAGTACAAGCATAAAAATGAAACAAAAAGGATGCTCAGTACAAGGCTGAGGAGATAGCTCAGCAATCTAAGCTCCTGCCTGGTAAGCACAGGATCCAGGTTCAATTCCTAGTATCCTGGAACCCCAGGCATGTGAGCCAGCCTCAAAACTGAGTGTGGTGGTGCACACCTATAATCCCAGAGCTAGGGAGGCTAAGACAGGAGGATCACCAGTCCAAACTGCATAACACGACTCTGTACGAAAGGAAAGAAGGGCAGTAGGAAGGAAGGAAGGAAGGAAGGAAGGAAGGAAGGAAGGAAGGAAGGAAAGAAAGAAAGAAAGAAAGAAAGAAAGAAAGAAAGAAAGAAAGAAAGAAAGAAAACAGGCAAGCTAGCTAGCTCAGTACAGCACTGAGGAGTCTGAGGCACAAGGATCACAAGTTCAGGGCTGGCCTAGACTATATCAAGACCTTGTTTCAAAATACTGAATGCAGGGCATGGTGGTGCATGCCTATAATCCTAGCACTTGGGAGGCTGAGGTAGGAGGATCAGTGTGAGTTCAAGACCAGCCTGAGCTACAAAAGTGAGCACAGGGCCAATCTGAACTGCATAGGGAGACCCTGTCTCAAAAAGACAAAAAAAAAAAAAAAAAAAAAAAAAAAAAAAAAAAAAGCCTGAGAAAAAACAAAAATGCCCAGCATGACTCACCCATTTCGGTCATATTTCTTGAATACTGGAAAAGCCTCCAGAGGGTCTCCAAGCTGGGGAAGGAAAAAGATGAGTAACATAGACAGGAGAGAAGAGTTGGCTCTGCCCAAGAGCCCTGTTGTCTAGGAATAGGACACTGTAAGGACTTATGACAGGAGGACCCAGAAGCAGTCCTCACAGGGCCTCCATCTGCCTAAGTTCTTTAAATCACAGACGTGGGAGGCTTAGGAAAGAGGCCCAAGAGTTAAGTTTAGCTGCATTTGACAAGATGAGAACAGATTTTACCAGTCTATGGGCACAATACCTGCTCACAGTGCCACTGATCTAAAGAGGGCAAATGGTCCCTTTGAGCACTTCTGGGAAGAAGCCCTCAACTAATTTCATCTACATCAAATCTCAACATAAAATCATGTCCCTGAACTGGAACCTTATAGATGTGGAAAATTTATTATGAGTGAACAAAAAGAATAACAAACCACGAGATAAAGAATGAGGGCAGGAAGGACGGCTAGAATTTCTCAAGTTCAGCTTACTCATCTGGTGTCAATTCACAGCTACTCCTCCCTTGACTATAATCCTTAAGACCAGACCATGATATCCTCTCATGCCCAGGACAGCATTCAGTATTTCATGGGTAATCAATAAATACCTGAGCCGGGCGTGGCGGCTCACACCTGTAATCCCAGCACTTGGGAGGCTGAGACAGGAGGATCGGTGCGAGTTCAAGACTAGCCTGGGCTACAAAAAGTGAGCTCAAGGTCAGCCTGAACTGCATAGTGAGACCCTGTCTCAAAAAAGCAATAAATAAATAAATAAATAAATAAATAAATAAATAAATAAAATCGATAAATACCTGCCTGGCAAGTCCAAGGTACTGAGTTCAATTCCCAGTACATTCTGAAGGAATTAAAGAAAATTATATGTTTTGTCAGAGAGGTTTCCTCTTTGACACGATCAGTAAAAAGCCACTTATGCTGAAATCTCCATTTCCCTGAACACCTGGACAAAGAAAGAGCTGGCACCACCTCCCAACTTTTCCTCTGCTGTAAACCACAAGAGGCCTGGGTGGGCAGTGTCACAATTCTGCCACAGGGTGGAGCTAAAAGAAATAAAATTAAAAGCCAAGTAGAGGTTCCAAGAAGCAAGGACTGGAAAGCAGTCACCCTGTTGGCAGCATCCACTTTGGCACAGACAGCATCCATGGCTGCACGTTCCTCCAAGCGCTTCTGCTTCTTCTCCTTTGCTTTGCTTGACTTTCTCTGCAAAAGGGAAAAATAACACTAACTTGAAGGGCTCTGGCCTACCAAAGTCTTGACTTTCTCGCTGAGGAACTGAAGAGGCCCACAATCCTTACAGGCTGCCACAGTGTGTGTGAACTATAAAGGGACAGTATTTCCCATGTCATGACCCTTTGTGAGTCTCACTAGATTTCTCAGCCTGCTGACACCAGGTCACCAGAACTCAGAAACCTAACAATACCCACAGCAGGCCTGGCTCCAGCAAAGATGAATATTTTACTCATTTGCCCCTTCATAAGGAAGAAACATCCAATTTTAAGCCCATTTAGGCCAGCTTTCAGGGAGACAATGGCATCTGAGATAGCCACTGACAGCTGTTCCTAAGTACAGTGTAAGCTTACACAGTCTTTTGTGTGGCTTCTAGCCACAAGAGACAAAAAGAAAAAAGAAAAGAAAGAAAGAAAGAAATCTGGTCCAGGCAGCCCTTTGGGATCTGAGTCCCATTTCCAAACAAGAACAAGAACCAGGGTGCTCTGGCTTAAGCATACAGACCCACTACCCCAAAAGTCCTGCTCAGCCAAGGCCAACAAATGGTAGGCATACCATGCACTTAGAAAAAAAAAAAAAAAGCATACCAAAGAGCCCTAAGGGGTTCACCTCAGGCCAAGGCAATAATGCTGCCACATGGTAAACACACCAAGCTCTAGGCACACAGGTACCAGAGGTGGGACAAAGGGAGGTTCCTGCACTGAGGGGCAAAACAGCAAGTTGTCCTACATTACATACATATGATTTTGAAGCTAATGTGGGTTTCTCTCAAGCCTAAACAGACTCTCCGACTTTCTGGTAAAAAGCTGAGTAACAGAGAAAGAGCCAGGCTCTGGAATCTGACAAGACCTCATCTAAACTCTTTCTGTTCTCCACACTCTGCAGGTCCCGGGACAGAACAGAGCTCTAAGCCTCCACCCCCTGGTCTGTAAGTGAAGGTCCTAATACCTCTTTAGTGGTATTAACCCTGAGAGGCTCCTACAACAGGTGCTCAATAAATGGCAGTTTTCATTCTCACTTCCAAGAAGGAATAAGCAAGCAGAAGTGCTGGCCTACCCAGTCCAGGACCCCAAAGACAAAGACAAAGGCAAGTAGGCTCTATTTCTGTGAGTAGTATGGCCTCCTGTGATCCCGTCTTCCTCTCCAGGGGCTCACTGGGGAGAGGTCTTACAACTCCCAATTACAGCTTTGCTTTGCACTGACACTGGCCCCAGGAAAGAGCATATGGAGCAATTAACATTTGCCGAGATAAAGTTTTTCAGGATAAATATTACTGTCAATTTCTTTCTTTCAGTGATCTTCCTGTCTCAGCCTCCCCAGTGCTGGGATTATAGACATGCACCACCACACCTGGTCTGTTCAGCTGGCTGAGCATGCCCACGGGCAGGCCCAATGTAGCGTGTGGTGCTAGGATTGAACCATGGTCCCCGCACTTGCCTAAGTAGGAGCTTAGTCTGCTGAGCTACCTCTTGCTGGCCTTCTTTCTTTCTTTTTTTTTTTTTTTTTTTGTCTTTTTTTTTTGAGACAGGGTCTCGTTATGCAGTTCAGGCTGGCCTTGAGCTCACTTTTGTAGCCCAGGCTGCTCTCAAACTCACACCGATCCTCCTGGCTCAGCCTCCCGAGTGCTGGGATTACAGGCATGCGCCACCACGCCCGGCTGGCCTTCTTTCTTTCTTTCCTTCTTTTTCTCTTGTTTTTTTTTTTAGGTTGGAGATTGGACCTTGCACTTTTTTTTTTTTTTTAATGTATTTGGCTGTTACAGGGTCTCACCATGCAGCTCAGACTCACAGTGATTCTTCTGTTTTCAGCCTCCCCAGCACTGGGATTACAGGTGTATGCTTTTTTTTTTAAATGTATTTGGCTGTTACTGGGTCTCACCATGCAGCTCAGACTCATAGTGATTCTTCTGTTTTCAGCCTCCCCAGCACTGGGATTACAGGTGTATGCTGGACTCTGGCAGCTCAGCCCACTCTGGGAATGGGGCTGGTGTGGCATGTGGTGGCAAGAATCAAACCATGGTCCCTGCTTGCCTAAGCAGGCACTTTAGTCCACTGAGCGATCTCACTGCCCTTCCCCCTCTTTATTATTATTATTATTATTTTTTTTTTTTTTTTTTGTCTTTTTGAGACAGGGTCTCACTATGCAGTTCAGGCTGGTCTTGAGCTCACTTTTGTAGCCCAGGCTGGTCTCGAACTCACACCGATCCTCCTGTCTCAGCCTCTCAAGTGCTGGGATTACAGGCATGAGCCACCACACCCAGCTCTTCTTTATTATTATCATTATTATTATTATTATTATTATTATTATTATTTCTTTTTGCTTTTTTTTTCTTTTGGCGGGACCAGGGTTCGAACTCACGACCTTGCACTTTCCAGGCAGGCACTTGTGCCATGGAGCTATCTCCCCAGCCCCCGTAATCTTTTACTTATTTAGCACAGGGTCTCTTATGCAGTTTGGACTTGTAGTAATCTTCCTGTCTCAGCTTTCCTTTTAGTGCAGGGATTATAGGCATGTGCCATCACACCCGGTTTTGGTGGTGGGTCACCAAGGAGTGGCACAGCATGCAGTAGCAGGGATCAAATCCAGGTCACTGCATTTACCTGGCAAGCCTTAGATAGCTGAGCTATCTCCTCAGCCCTGGACCCCTGTACTCTGTACTTTACCACTGAATTACATTCTTAGCCTTTTTCTCTTTCTTTCTTTCTTTCTTTTTTTTTTTTTTAAAGTGGTATCAGGAATCAAACTTAGGACTTTGTGCTTGCCAGGCAGGTGTTTTTTTTTTTTTTTT
>PVJA010050751.1:0-13125 GCA_004027025.1 Myocastor coypus | reverse complement strand
GTCTGTCTGTCTGTCTGTCTGTCTGTCTGTGTGTGTGTCTGTAGAAAGAGTTTTAAGTCATATATTAAACAGACAACTGGCCGGGCGTGGTGGCGCACGCTTGTAATCCCAGCACTCGGGAGGCTGAGGCAGGAGGATTGGTGCGAGTTCGAGACCAGCCTGGGCTACAAAAGTGAGCTCAGGACCAGCCTCAACTGCATAGCGAGACCCTGTCTCAAAAAGACAAAAAAAACAAAAAAACAAAAAAACAAAAAAAACCCAGACAACTGTATTATGAATAATTCATAGGTATTTGAGGCTATAGTAGAAAACTTTTGTCAGTAGTAAACCCAGCTAAGCAGTAAGCAGAAGGACCAGCTTAACAGCTGTTCTTGTAGTTTTCAGGGCTGACAAACATCTGTTTAGATAGTGTGGTTAGATTTTATTTTGCAGACCTCAAGCTATGTCCTTGTGGGGAAGTAAATCATAAGATTGGGAGATGTTGGCTTCTTTTAAGACTTCTTTCTCTTTCATGGTGTTATTCACGTGTAATTTGTAAAATACGTGGCTAAAGAACATTCCTTATTTAGGGACCATTTTAAGAATATTCTACTCACACATGGTCTTTGGAATAATGTCAAGTTATGGTTATCTGATGATTTTTTTTTTAAAGGAGAATTCTTTTTAAGAATTTTTTTAAATTTTATTTATTTTTTTCTTGTTTCAGAACCTTTGTTTGTTTATCCATTCATTTTTATGGCGGGCTCAACTCACCCTGAGGGCAGGGCTGGTGCAGCATGTGGTGCCGGAGATCAAACCGCGGTCCTTGAAGCCGCCCAAGCTTCCCCAAGCAGGCGCTTTAGACCACTGAGCCATCCCGCTGGGCCCATAATTTTTATCTAAAAACATTTGGACCACAAAATATTTCCTCTCAAGCTGCCAATAGCTGTCTAGTGTTCCATAGTTTTAAATTATACATAGGAGATGCTAAAAGAATATTTCATGTTACTGATGGAGATGATGATGATATCAAGACAAATCTCTTCGCAGAAATATTGTATTATTTCCAGAATTCTCTGGTTAAAATTAATTCCAATGCATCTTTTCCAAATGTCATCTGCTACCACAATGGCTGGGTGTGATGTGCATGCCTACAATCTGCATGTTCAGGAGGTTGAGGGAGGGAGATCGCTGTGAGTTCAAGGCCAGCCTGGGTTATATGGTGAGTTCAGGGCTAGCTTGAACTACGTAGTGAGATCCTATCTCAAAGAAACAAAATAAAACAAAAATAAAGTAAAGATCAACACCGTAGTAAATTTTTACTTCAGCTAGAATGATCTCCTCATTGTCTTAAACATGCTTCACATGCCCTGCACGAGCTGCCTTTCCATCCCTACCTGCAATGGCTCCTTCTCCTCACTGATTATTGCAATCTTAGCTATGCATCAAAGTCCAGATCAGATTCTTCTTTTTATTTTAATGATCTCTCCTCTATCTTAATTGCTTTATATACTTTAGCACATATGTGTTTTGTATAATACGTAATTATATTGAGACATGTGCACATATCTTATTAGAACATGAAAAACAAAACATTTGCTATACTTTAAGTTGTATGGAAACAATTTAACTTCCCCAAACATCTTTAAATATAAATACATAGGTATTTTAACATCAAATGCAAAATTATCTTTTGTTATACAGTATGGACTATATACACCAACAAAATTTTAATCAGTTACTGGGAAATTCCATCAATTAAAACAATTAATAAAGGGCCAGTGAAATAGTTGAGTGGTCTAAGTGCCTGCTTAGACAAGTGCAGGAACCAGAAATATTTGATCTCTGACATCACATGCCATGTGGGCCCCACTCCTGGCCACGCTGAGCAAGCCACTGAGCATGGGCATGGTGGTGCATGACTGTAATCCCAGCACTAGGGAGGCTGAAAACAGAAGGATCATTATGCATCCAAGTTGCATAGTGAGACCCTGTACTGAACTCATTAAAAAAAAAAAAACCACAATTAAATTAACAAAATTTATTTCTTAATGGACTATAACTTCCAAATTTAGTAAAGCCTCAGAATGAAAACAAAATAAATACAAACTCTCCCTGAAGTGAGAAATACACTTCATTTCCCCTTGTTTGATTGGAAGATAGCATATTTTTAAGTTCAAAGATATCAACATACACAAAAATATATTATGTCAATATTTTTTATTGTAAAAAAATTACAAGTAGGGCCAGCCAGATAGCTCAACAGACTGAAGCACCTGCTTAGGCAGATGCAGGGACCGGGGTTTGATCCCTGGTGTGCCAAGCCGGCTCTACCCCTGGGGCAAGCTGAGACTCAAATGAGACTGGGCCTGGTGGTACACCTGTAATTCTAGCACTTGGGAAGCTGAAAACAGGGAAACTTTCAGAGGTTTTCTCTCCAGTGTGACTTTATTCATGTATTTGAAACAATGTGAGCTTAATACCTCCCCACCACATTTCTTACATACACAGTTACTTATCAGAGTGTGTTGTCTTGTCTGAAAAAGAATTGATGGTGCTTGTGTGTATTGAATGCTTACATTGCTTACATGCACAGGGTTTCTTCCCCAGTGTGACCTTGTTCATGAGTTTTATGATAATGTTGTGTAGTGTAAGATCTCCCACATTGCAAGGATGCATAGAGTATCTACACACTATGACTTTTTTCATGCTGTTTACAAGAACTGTGCTTAGTAAATGATTTCTCTCATTGTTTATGTACATGGTATTTCTCCCCAGTGTGCTTTCTTCTATGTCTATGAAATGAGGACTTACTAGCAAACCTTTTTTCCATGTTGCTTACATACATAGGGCTTTTCACCTCTCAGTTCCTTCATGTATTCAACAATATTTTGGTATAGGGTTTGCTTTACCACATTTCTAAATTTTCTTCTCTGCATGACTTTTTTCAGGTATGTTATAACTCTGTGTAGAGAATATTTTTTCATATGGTTGGACACACTGAGTTTCTCCTTGGTGTGATTTCTTTCATGTCCTTGACAGTAACTGTACGTAGTAAATGCTTTTTCACATCTCTTACATACAGTGTTTCTCCCCATGTGAGTACTCTAGTACACATTGTCTTACTGTTTGTATGATGTCATCTTGTTTCAGTACCCAGAATTCAGTGGTCTAATGGAAGCATTCCACATCATACAAACCAAGTATGTTGACTTATAAGATCTAAGTATGAAATAATAAAAAGAAAGGAGATAGTGGAAGAGAAGTGTTTACTGGAAGTATAAGAAAGAAATCTTCCAGTGGGTAGTTAGGAGGAGTCCTCAAAATTGGGGTGCTAAAGTGGATTCTTTTCCCATGGTCAACTATTATAGTACCTTCATGGGTTTAAAATAACTAATAAAGCCAAGGATTTCTAATACAGAGTTGAAAAGATACTACTTATAAAATGTTTCTAAGTTCCTGAATCCCAGCTTGGAGGTAGGGAGGGGTTGTTTAGTCTGTGCATCTTTTTCATTTAAGGAGCTGTTTCCTCTGAGTCTTAACTCCTCTTATTTTCCTGTTTTGCATTTATTTTCCTGAACCTAGTAATCTATGTAGGTTGGGCTAACTCAATCCAGTGTATGTGTTATTTTCTTTGTAATACTGTCTAACAGGGCCTTTATAATTTAAGTAGCTGAAACCTTTTTACAGTAAGGGTGTTCATCATGGGGCGTCAGTCCCTTACCAGAGTTGCTCTAAATACAGACTAGTTTCTCCCATCTTACATTGAGAACGTAAGTTGTGCTACAATAACTAGGTATTGAGTAACTGGTTCTCACTCATAGGATAAGAGAAAGCCTAGGAGAAATGCTGTCAGGGAAGATTTCAATTGTAAAAGTAGTTATCAGCAAACACTACAGGCAACTGCTGCAGGCAAAGATTGTATTTAGTGTTTCTGTCACTCAGGATTTAATTTTCCCTATGGCCAAAACCAACATGAACAAGAATAAATTGATGTGTGGGAAAGCCATAAGGAAGCTGGAAGAATTAAAGATAAGAATATTGCACCTGGCTCTGATTTGACGAGTTAAATCTCTCACTGTGAAAAGGACAAAGCAGGGGCTGGAGAGATAGCACAGGGGCACAAGTGCCTGCCTGGCAAGTGCAAGATCCTGAGTTGGATCCTCTGTTCCAGAAAGAAGAAAGAAATAATAATAAGAAGAAAGCAAAGGACCTATGGCTTAAAAACAAAATGAAACAAAAAAACTCCTCCAATTTTACTTTCTGTCCATGAATAATTTCTCACAAGAGCAAAGGCCCTGGCAGAAATAGTCTGGTTGTGTTTATCACTCCTTAGATTAGAGATAGGATAGGATTGGATACTTGGATTTATAGTTCCTACGAAGAGGTGACAAAATGAAATTTTGAGAGAAACTACAGTGAATGCTAGGTGGCTAAGATTAAGAGCATTCATCAGCAGGCCCTACATTGCTTTGTTTAACTTGCAAAGAGAATTGTTACTATCACACTGGTTTTGGAGATAAGAAACTTTGTTAAACAGGTGTTAAACAGCAGGTCTAAGATTCAGTGCCAAGACCAATTGCCTACAGAATGGAAATTTAATATTTAGCCTCTGCTGGCCCCTTGCATCAGTGGGTCAGTTTGTGGTCCAGGTTGGAGTAGGTGAAGGCATTTTCTGGAGGCAAATAGGAAAATATGGCTGGGACAAAGAGCCAGAGTAATGTCAAAGTGAAGCCAACAATTTGCAAAAAGAGAATATTAGGGTTGGTGAGACAGCTCAGCTGACTAAGTACCTGCTTAGTAAGAGCAGGGACTGGGGTTTGATCTCTGGCACTGCATGACAAGCTGTCCTATCCCCAGCTGTGCTGAGTAGGTGAGAGTCCAGGCATGGTGGTGCGCATCTATAATCCCAGCACTGAGGAGGCTGAGAACAGGAGAATTGCTACAAGTCGAAGCTGTGTAGTGGCCTGGGGCCTACCCTCATCCACACTATCAGTTCTTGCTGCTATTTGCTTAGTGAGTTATTCTACTGCGTGTGGCACTTCTGAACCTAGGTAAATGTCCTTACTTGCAAATAAATATTCCTGCTTAATAGCTCTTAAGAGTTCCCATTAAGCTTGCCCTAAGTGAGTCTCTATCAAACTTGCCTTCTATACAAGCACTTGGACTTTGGAAGGTAGTATCACTACCATAAGATTTATTGAATAAATAAAAGTTTGTCAGCATTGTGTGTCCTTCCATATTTTATTTTTTTGGTGAGTGACTTTTAGTTTTAGTCTCTAAATGTTACTGTAAAATCTGCTATACACGTGTTCAGGTGTACATTTAAGGAAAAATACTGAAAACCATTGTTCGTAACCTAGCTTAAGAAAGAATACTATCTTTCAATCTCCTTCATGTGCTCTTTATAGAAGATGTCTTTCTCCCTTGAATCCCAAAATTTGTATTTTTTGCTTTATTTAGAATTTTATTGCATTACATGTGTCTATGTCCCTAAACAATATATTCATTATTTTTATACTAATTTATTATAATCATTTTGTTAGTTTAAATATATTTCTCCTCCTCTTCTTCCTTCTTCTACCCACCCACTTCTTCTTCTTCCTTCTCCCCCTCCTCCTCCTCCTTTTTCTTCTTCTTCTTCTTTTTTTTTTTTTTTTTTTTGGTCTTTTTGAGGCAAGTTTTCACCAGGTAGTTCAGCCTGGCCTTGAACTCACAGTAATCTTCCAGCCATGGCCTTTTTAGTGTGGGGATTGCAGCTGTGCACCACCATGCCCAGCCATATTCATTCTTTTGACTTATATAAATAAAATAATACTATATATATTCCTTTGTTTACTTTATTTATTTATTTATTTATTTATTTATTTTGTGTGCTTTGAGACAGGGTCTTTCTACGCAGTTCAGGCTGGCCTTCAGCTAACTTTGTAGCCCAGGCTGGTCTCGAATTCATAGTGATCCTACTGCCTCAGCCCCCCCCCCCCAAGTACTAGGATTACAGGCATGTGCCACCACACTTGAATATTTCCTGAATTTTAAGATTATCATTAAGTTTTTTGGGATTAATCCTAGTTATAAGTAGCAACTGCTCACTTATTTTCACAGGTCAGTGGCATTCTGTTAAACAAATATACTCTTATTTATTCTTTCTACATAGAATAACATGCAATTTTTTCCCTATGTGCCACTATAATTGTTCTTATACATGTTTCTTGGTGCTCACTTATACCTAAGAATGGAATTCTGGGTAAAACAGCGGGGTATATGCATATTAAAATTTATTATTTATATGGGCAGTCTTTCCCAATGTGGTGGTATCAATTTATACTACCAACAACAGTGTTTAAGATTTCCTAATAGTCTATATTGCTAAAATTAATATCATCACACTTCAAAATCTAAGTCATTATGGCTGGTAGTTTTTGACAGGGTCTGGCCTGAGTACAAACTGCTAAGTTATCATGGTCCAATACAACACGGCTAAATCTCCAAAACAACAGCCTGTCTTCCACTAAATGCTCCCTCCATCTTCCTCACCCGAGTCCTGGATCCAATATCCTCTCACCTTTCCCACATACACAAAAAAATTAACGAATTCATAGTCAAGTCAGCATAAAAATGAGCAAAAGACACAATGCTTCACAGAAAAGACAACAAGAATAATCAACAAATGATTAAAATATGATGAATTATGTTGGTAATCTAAAACGTGCAAACTGTAACTGTGAGGTTTTGTGGCAGAGAAGCAGAAATAAAAGAAAGAGAAGAAAAGCCTTTATTGAGCAGGACACGGAGAGAATTACTGGCAGGGAGAGGGTCCTCAGACCTGAGACAAGAAGGCTGAGACTTCATGGACTTTTGCAGGGCAGAGTTTGAGGGGCATTGCCCCACAGAGTCCTTCACCTGTTACATGTGAGGGATACGCCATAATCTCGTCTCAACTTACCTTGGTGGCCTTACCTCTTCTCCTTTTAGCCCATTAAATTTCTGTTCTGTTCTCCAAGCTCAGGTTCATTTCTGCTCTCTTACTGAAGTTGTCCTCTCCTTTGAGAAGAGAGACTAATTTTTGTCTCTATCCACCTCCAATCACCACCTTTAAAGACCCGACTCAAGGCTTTCTAACCATGATACCTTCTTGATCTTAACAGCTGCGCGTGAACACCCTCCTTATTGTGATGGCTCTGGCATTTTGTTTGTGCCATTCAGATACAATTGCTCCTTTTTATCCAGCATTTGACTGGATGAAGGATGGGATTTTTGAAATGGGCCACATAGGAGGTCCAAGTCCTTTTTACATGAAGGTTCACATTCTTTCTGCAACCTATTAGTTGTGGGAAATTGGAAAGTTTCCTGAAGTTTAACTTACTAATTTGTAAAGATGAGATACAAATGCCTTTGTGGGGAAGTTTTAAGTGTTAAGCACAATAATAAATTCTTTATTTTTAAAGAATCAAGTACATAATAAATGCTTCACAAATGATAATTTTCATTGTAGAGCATTTGCACATGTTTTCTCTCCTGTAGGGCTGAGTGTTTCTTGAGGAGATCAGTAAAACCAAAGCTGATTTCCACACTGTACCTAAAGCTATGTCCTGTGCAAAATAATCCTTAAATAGTAGTATATCACTAAATGAATAACTGTCGGGAGTATTTCTTTTTTTGTTTTTTTTAGGGACTCACTACTGAGTCATAAGGATACTCCTGTTTGTACCTCCCAAGGGCTGGGATTACAGACGCGCACCACCACACCCAGTATCGCCAGCTCAGCGCGCTCTAGAGTGGGGCCGGCGAGGCAGGAGGGGCCAGGAACCGAACCCTGGCCCCTGCGCTTCCTTTAAACAAGCGCTAAATCTGCTGAGCTATACCACCAGCCCTTGTCAGGAGTATTTTATTTTTTGTCCCCAGTTAGCATTTTCAATTTAATCTTCCAGTTAGTTTTTTTTAATTTATGAAAGTAGTAAAGTTATGGCAAAAATTCAGCTGATGTACAAGGTTAAAAGAGACTTAATTGTTTTAAAATCCTTTTCCATTTTGAGTATTATGCAATTCCAGGAAGTGGTTATTTGATCCTGGTTTTATTGGTTAAGAGGAATATAAAATATTTTGACTTTTCCTTCCTCTCATTCCCCATATTCTTTGTATAGAAACTATCCTGAGACTCAGAAGTGATTCGTTCACTCTGCAATGAAGTAAAGTAAGCACCGCACGAGGAGTCAGAAATTGTCAGGAGTATTTTAAACACAACAAAACAGGGCATTTTGGGGGTAGAGATTATCTGCTATCATTAAGTCATACCCCACAGAAGTATATTTAGACATGTTACCTGCATCGGTACAAGTATACTGAGACCTGCAGGATGAATTCAACTGGAGTCTTTGCAGTTTGAGAAAGGCTGCTATAAAGCTAGGAGCCATAAGAGGGAGGAACGAAGGGCCTGCTTATGCCAGGTGCTCCTGAAGGAAAAGTCAGTGGTTTCTTGCATTTTGATTCTAGTTCTCTCAGATCACCAGGCATCCCTCCTGTATTTCTGCAGCCTTCCTTGCTCTTGATGGGCGAGTAAAGGAGCTCTAGAAGCACAGCACATGAAGCTCTTCACTGGTGCCTGTGGGTCCTGGACTCAGCCCTATGTCTGATACATTTTGAGTTCCCAATCTATAGAATCACACTGAGGTTCTGGACTTATTCCTGGAACCTAAGGTTCTTGTGTGAGTTCAAGGAAGTTCATAATTGTTTGCGCTAATTCAGAAATAGAATTGGTTCCTTTGAAAGCTTCTCAAGATTGCTGTGGGCTTCTAGAAATCATACATAAGTCTACTAATGTTCTTCTGTTCTGGCCTCTCTTTCAGTGGTATGAGGAGAACTATAAGCTATGATTTCAAGGCAAGATGCCCCATAGCCCTCAAAAAGTTTTTAGGAATACAACAGTGGTGGGGCAGGGGGAGGAGAGAAGGCCATTGCCTTTAACTTAAGACTGAGATAATGAATGACAACGTATTCTGGACTTGGAGGTCAGGAGATATCAAGGGTGAGCTCTATCATTAATTTGCTGACAAAAGTGGAAGGGAAAAGGTAAAATCACCCAAGTCAGTTATATTATTAGTGTCTCTTTGTTTAGTAAAGGAAGGTTTGGGCCAGCCAGATATCTCAGTGGATTAAAGCACCTGCTTAGGCAGATGCAGGCGTTGGAGGTTCAGTCCCTAGCCTGCTGTGCCAGCCCCACCCCAAGGTGTGCTGAGCTGGAGATTGAAATTGTGTGTGGTGACTTGCGCTGGTAATCCCAGTGCTTGGGAGGCTGAAAACAGGAGGATCACTATGAGTCCAGTCTATGTAGTGAGACCCTGTACACATTGTAGACTCTGCACTAAATAAAAGACAAGGAAGGTTTATGCTAATATCAATTGGAGAAATTTTAATGCCATTTCTTGTCCTGTGAATAACTACTTTCAAGATAACAATGTACGATGATTAACTATTGCTATCTACTATTTTAAATGAAATTTTGTTTTAACTTTTTCCATAAAATAAAATAAAAATGCTGAAAGTCTTGGGAAAGTCTCTTAAATACACTGGTGGGCCAAGGGTATAGCTCAGCAATAGTGTCTGTGTGGCAAGTGTGAGGTCCTGGTACAAACAAACAAACATATTAGTGATCACAATGTAAATTGGCTAAACATTCTATCTATAAGTCAATGACTATGAGTTTTGTTTTTTTAGACCATTTATGCATATGCTGCTAATAAAAGACATACTAGAATGATACAAAGCAAGTTTGAAATAAAACTATAGAAAAATATACCATGCAAACCTTAAAACAAGAAGCACCTAGAGATAAAAAGAAATATTCTATAATATGTGGCTAATCCAACAGGCAGATACCAGAATTCTATATCTCTATGTATTTCATTACCAAGGCTTCAAAACATATAAGGAATGAATGAGAGAATTAGGAGGAGAAACAGGTAAGCCCAGCATTATAAACTTTCAAGTACCCTTCAGTAAAAGATTAAGGCAAATGTTAATATGTGTCTCAGCTTGACCACATTATTAATACTCTTGGCCAAACTGTCATGCATAAGATGAACACACAGTTGCACAATTGCATTCCTTTCAAGTGCACAGAAAGGAGCAGGGGGGAAAGGGTCTTTGTTTCCAGGGAGCTGGGATCACTTAAAATGCATACAGTGCAGAAATACTTGAATGAAGAGATAAGATCTAGAAGGCATGTGAAAATGTTCATTTCTGCATAAGAAATCAGATAGAAGATATTTGAAGATCTCCTTCTGGTGAAAGGTGAGTCATAAGCTGAAAGGAAGGAAGAGAAGAGACACCGTTTCCACCCCCTGTAATCTTAAGGCCCGTTGCTACAGTTCATAACGAACATCACAAGCATGCGCCTACATCAAACTATGCATTCATTAACACTCCTCAGTGATTTAATAATTATCTCATAAATGCCAACGTTGTGTCACGTAGATACATGGCAAAAAGACACAGAGCTCACCAGGACTTGTGCAGGCAGGTAAGGAAAGAGAAAAACATGTTCTGGTGAGTGAAGAGTTAAAAAGATCCCTCCAAGTTAACCCAGAGAAAACGAAACCAGCTTGGCAAATGGGCTGTCATACATCTCAACTTAAGGATTCTGAAAGAAATTGTTAAGGACAGAATCAAGAAAATGTTTCCGGAGAGGACTGATTTTATTACCTGTGAAGTATAGAGAAGACAGTGGAGAAACAGGTTGGGGAAATCCAACAAAGTAATGCAAAAGTTCACCATTAAAGATGAGAAAATAGGGTCAACGAGATAGCTCAGTGGACTAAGCACCTGCCGGGAAAGTGCAGGGGCAGGGATTTGATTCCGTGCATCCCATGCCATGCTGGCCCTGCCCCCAGGTGTGCTGAGCCAGCTTCCTAGGCCTGTGGAGCATACCTGGATTCCCAGTGCTGGGGGCAGGGGCTGAAAACAGGAGGATCGCTATAAGTCTGAACTGTACAGTGAGGCCCTGTACTGAATACATAAAAAAATTAATAAAAAAATAAAATATTTCTGATGTACTAATTAGACAGAAAGATCTCAGAAGTGTTGATGAGCTGGAAAGGTGTCTGAGGAGGTGTACAAAAGAGTATGTTTCTGTGTGTGCAAAATATATTCCCAGTAGTCCTAGCTGACAGCCAAACCCTAGAATCCTAGCTGCCTAATTAACTACCAGCCAAGCACAGATGGAAGAGTAAGTTCAGCCAAAACCAGAGTCCCAGCTCTTCCCACTCCAAAAGGGCGGCCCACAGAATTATGAGAAAAATAAATGGCTGTGTTTCTTTCTAAATTACTTTTTTTAAAGTATGATTTAAAACAAAATTTACTGTTCACATCATTATTAAGTGTATAGTTCAGAAACGTTAGCTATAATTGCATTGCTGTGTAAGAGTTCTAAAACTTTCTCATTTTTTTTTCCTTGTCAGTATTAACAAACATTTATTTAGAAGGAGAAAATAAATCATAATTATAAATTTTGGAAAGGTGATATATGATACACATACAATACAATGCAAAGAGCAACCATACTTTGTATGGTTAGCTGCCTGATATCCCTCTGGAGCACAGCACTTGTGAGCTACATGTTTGTAGCTGTTCTTTAATCAGTTCTTTCCTGGAAAGATATTTTATAGTATTTTCCCTATGGAAATTAGACAAAAAGTTCTGTATTTTGGGTTTTTGCTTTTCATTACTGATATATTTAAAAACTTATTTCAGCTTCACAGCAGATTTAATGTCATATAAATATTTAGGATGTTGTCAAAGTTCAGGAAAACACTACCACCAAATTTTTCAAATTTATGGGCTAGGGATATAGCCCAATGGTACAGTGTCTGTCTGGCAAGGGTAAGGTTCTGAGTTCAATTCCCAGTATCAAAAACAGTTTTTTAAATTTATGACATATTGTTTGGAAGTTTTTTCTTTTTTTATTACTTTTAGTAAGAAATAACAATGTGACAGTTTCAAAACATGTTTGTAGTACATTCCCAATATTTGATACAATGTATATTGTTGTCCTCCTAGTAGTTATACAGAGTTCAAGGTGTAGACATGATAATTTTTCTAATTTATTGGTACAAAAATTCTTCTCATTGAACTAAGAGAAAGTAATCGGACACATAATCCAATGTTCCATAATTGCAGTGGGTTATTGGCAAAACTGTCAATGTTGGAAGCTGTTGATTTGAGCCTTTTACAGCTCAGCATACTAATCTAGCTTTACATTTTATGCCTCGTGGTTAAACTTTTCTGCTGGGTGGTTAAGGGCAAGTTAAAGCAAGACCTGTACAACAAAACATGTAACTTGTATCTCCCAAGGTCAGTCAAATCCCCTCAGGATTTACTTTGAAAGCATGTACAGTGCTCAGTATCAGCCGTCTGGATGAGTCACGGCCACTGCTTGACCAGTTTGCTCTCTGTGAAAGCCTGAGAGAATGTTTTCTCTCTAGGTGACTCTCCTTAGGCACACTATATATCTTTAATTCCTTTCCTCTGTAGCCTGATAATCACCTTGAACAGAAAATTTGGGAAATGACTGAGTTATGGGATGTTATATCTCATTTCAAAAAACTAAAACTCTCTACCTATTAAAAACAATATCCACTCCCATGAACACCATTCAACTTTTTATTTCCATCAGTTTGATTAGATATCTGATAAAGTAGAATCACCAGTTGTTCTTTTGTGACTGACTTATTTCACATAGGCAAATGCCCTCAAGTTTTATGAATGGAGCATGTGAAGTTGTTGTTATTTTAAAGCATTGTATTTTGTAGTGGTTTGTTAATTACAAAAAATAACCATACAAGCCAGGCATTGTAGCACATAGCTGTGACTGTAGCATTCTGAGCAGCAGAGAGAGGAGGATTCTAAGTTTCAGCCTTTGGCAACTTACGTACTTATGAGTCCCTGTCTCAACATTTGTTTTCCTTCTTTTAAAGATGGTTGTTTAACTAAGACTTAAGAATGGGAACTCTTGTGACCATTCTCAGTTATCAGTGTAGAGAATCAAGAGGGCCTCTACCTGTAACAATGTGTATGACTGTGAGGTGTTTTTTTAAAAATAAAATTTGAAATGCTTATATATAGTAAAAAGAAAGAAAGAAAGAAAGAAAG